>CAAKHB010006275.1:119697-143156 GCA_901007665.1 Aeoliscus strigatus | reverse complement strand
GGGGAATTTGGGAGGAGATTGGTACAGAACTGAAACCGTTTAATGATCAGCCACCCCCCTTACTGAAAGGACAGTATATAAAACAGGGCACTGTGCTGCTCCAGGCTTATTTAGCAGCCAGAGGGTCGAGGAGGCAGACAGAGAGTGTGAAAAGGGAAAAGAAATCCACCAGCAACACCTGGACAAGGAAATCATGGTGAAGATACTTTTACTGCTGCTGCTTGCAGGTTCTACCACCACCGTGCCTCTGGACAGTTCAGGTTCAACCCCCACTGCGACTTCTCAAGGCTTCACCACAGCGCCAAGCCCGACTGAAGCAAAGTCTCGCTTTGCAATGCTAGATGATGTTCGCCTGCTCGCCAACGGCCTCCTCCAGCTGGGCCAGAGTCTGCGGGAGTTTGTCCACAAGACCAAGGGCCAAATCAACGACATCTTCCAAAAGCTGAACATCTTCGACCGCTCTTTTAACCAGCTCTCGGTCGTCACCTCAGAGATCAAAGAGGAGGAGGAGGAGCTCAAGAAGACAACCAATTTCTTGAAAGCCAACAATGAGGAGATCAAGAACTTGTCACTGGAAATCAACTCCAAGATGAACAACATCGTGCAGGAGCGAACGCAGCTGCAGACCAAAGTGGGGAGCCTGGAGGAGCGGCTGAGGGGGCTGTCGCAGAGGATGATTCCAGATGACCAGCTCAGTGAAATCAGAGCACTTAAGGTACGTCGCTGCAAGTCATCAGAACGTGCCGTTGGTGGAATAAGATAAATTATTACTGTACTTTCCCACAGTTAGCCACCCTCTGAGCAGTTATAAGAACTGATAGCTAACATTAACATTAACATTAACATTAATAACATTAACACATTAACAACTTTCTTCTGGCAGTTCTGACTGTGTTATATTTCTGTCACTAAATAGTTGCTCTCACAAATCCGGGATGATTGATGCTTTTAACTTCCAGGAGGTGATCGAAGCTCAGGAGAAAACCATTACAAGTCTGTTGAAAGCTGTGCAGGAGCAGCACGAGCAGCTCAACCAGCAGAAAATGAAGATCAAAGACATGGAGGAAAAGGTAACAAGTGTTCTCTACTTAGCTGCTTGTCAAGTAAGTCAAAGGCTGTGAGCCTATTTTGTGTCAAAGGCCAGACGTCCTCTGTCTGTGCGAGTGGATTTAGTTCAAATTCTTCCTTAAGCAAAGTGTATGGAACAATATAATTTAAACAGAGAATTCGTTTTCTTGCAGCTTAGTTATGACAGCTTTCAGGACACAGCTGATAAGCCAATGGATTCAGACGCTGCAGCTTCAGACATGTTTGAATATCTGACAGGAAACTCAACAGGCCGGGACAATGAAGGTAACAGTTTTGTTTTGTTTTTTTTAAAGTGAATAATCTCTATAAAATAATGCAAATGAAACAACTGAGGGAAGCGTAATTGTATTTTCGTGTGATTTAGATCTCCCCGCAGACTGCAGCGAGCTATTTGACAGGGATGAGGCCAACAGTGGAATCTATGTGATCAAGCCAAAACAATCAGAGCCCTTCAATGTTTACTGTGAAATGGGTTCAGGTGGGTGAGACTCCGATCTGGACTCAGTGACAGAATCAAATGTCTTCAGAAGCACAGCTTGATGAAAAAAGTATTTGATCAACGAGGAAGGAAAACAAAAACCTTGTGTAAACGCGCGTGTGTGTGTGTGTGTGTGGATTGTACAACAGTCACTCCAGTTGAAAAATGTATTTCCCAACCAATCCATAGATGGGGTTTCCACTGTGATCCAGCGCAGAATTGACGGTTCAGTGGATTTTGACCAGACATGGGAAAAGTATGAGAAGGGCTTTGGAGATCTGCAAAGTAAGTACTTCTCGTTTTTCAGTCGAAAAATGCCAATGCATTAAAATATCTCCAAATGCATGGGAATGATTAATGAATCAATACAGATTTCATATTCATTCAAACCAAATAACAACTCTTCTTCAGAGGACTTCTGGTTGGGTTTGAGGAAGCTCCACAGCCTTACACAACAAGGAACTTACATCTTACGCATTGACCTGGAAGACTGGAGTGGCAAAAAGTTGTGGTCCGAGTACCAGTTCTCACTGGAAGGTCCGTCCAAGCACTACGCCCTTCACCTCAGCAGCCTCTCTGGTAACCTGGCTAATGCTATGTCCAATAGCACCAGTGTGAGCTTCTCCACAAAAGACAGGAACAATGTCGACCAACACTACTCCGACTGCACTCGGAATTACACAGGTAAACTATTGCTGATGATTACAGTAATACATAAAGGCCTCATACTGTATCTGTTTCGTCACCATAGCAACAATCTATATTAAAAACGTGCCCACATCCCTTTTGGCAGGTGGCTGGTGGTTCAATGCCTGTGGAGAGACCAACCTTAATGGGCGCTACTTGTGGCTGAGGGCAAAGGGACGCTCTGGGAGAATGAAGGGCCTTCATTGGAAACTCGACAAGGAGCCCAGCTATTCCCTCAAACAAACAAAGATCACCGTTCGACCAACCACTAATAATGGACGCTTCAACTGAACCTCACAACCCGTCTCTTGTGGCACTAATGTCATTTTTCACAATTATCTTGTGCTCAGCCAAAGAAAGAGGACGAGCCAAATTAGATATCAAGCACATCACATGAGCTATGGTACAGCATTCTGTCTCGATGCTTCTTGTCAGTGACTTGCTAAAAATGTCAGCAGTGGAAAAAATTCTGCAACAACGTCAAGCAGGTCAACAAACTTTTCATCTGCAAGGACCAATTGAATTACACAATGTCTGCAATCAGTTGCAAAGTAGACGAATTGATCTATGTCAGCAACCTGACTCAATACTGTCGGTCACAGTAATGCATGAGAAGAGAAAGGGGCACGTTATTTAAAACTGTATTATATCGTTGTCAAACAGTTGTGCATGATCCTAAGAACCGAACCTACAAATATATAACAGGTTGTAACACAAAGCATGTAAATTATACACAGTTAAAAAGAAACACTGGTTCTCCGGATGTACCCAGACCGCTGATCTGTTCTTCACAATGAAGAGCAGGTCATTTTTCCTCAGTATGTTTTGGACGGCTCCCAAATCACGTCAGCACACAATACAAAAAAAGATTGGAGAAATTAAGCTTTGCAGCACACTGACACTTTTTTTTACTCTGTAAGTATTTAAATCATTGCCCTGCTGTTGTATGAACATTGATTTCTGTGTATCTCATTGTTACTGGGTCATATTGACTCCTGTCACTTCTGAACTACATATCTATACTGCGCTAAATGTGTTTCATACCATTTTCTTTCCCCGACCAACTGGTGATCTAAAGTTTCATATTTATTTGGGGACATAATAAACATGGACAAAAGACACAATGACTGTCCATTAAGACACTCATTTCCCTCAAGTACTATTTCTATCTAAGACTTTTTACTAAGGAAATAGTGACATACCACGTCCTTCTTTACATAACACAGTTTGTGGCGTTAAGTATAAAATAATTTTCATTCTCATGCACTCTTTCTCCTACAAACACTGGAATTGTGTACAAACCCGCCTTTTGCTGTATAATTGCTAAACTCATTGTGCTTGTGGGATACTTCCATTGAAAAAACATTTTCAGAAGTGTGCGATCGGGTTGAAGGTTTCCAACATCACTGTTCACAACAGACACTTTAAGACCCACAGGTCAATTTAATTCATTCATTCATTCATTCACTTTGGCTGTTTTAAAGCAGTGTGAAGCATGTTTTTGGCCTATTTCACTTTTTTGTATGTGTATTTCAGTAGTTATACATACAGTGTTTCTATTCCTGTCATACTGCTGGAAATGTCAATTTGTCACTTGAGAGCTATCTACCTACAAATAAACATAGTCGAAAACTATGATTGCAATATTAGACTTTGAACACTAAGTTGATGTACGCTGCTTACAAGATGGCAGAAAGCAGCACAGATTTCCAAACAGAAAATCTCATGAGCGCCATGTGGAAACTGTTTGGCTTTCCTTCAGAGAACGGAAAAAAACATCCAGGGAAAACAGTATATGACAGCTCTGCAAGGCATCATTAAAACATCAGTGGACTATGAGGAACATGAACGCACACCTCCATTCATTCATTATTCATGCATTACGACAAGCATGGAGCTACGTTAGCAGAGGACCAGAGCCCCGGAAGAAGCAGGAAGAATGACCTCCTGTGAAACTGAGTCAAGGTTACATTATTAGTGGACAAATCAATCGCCTTAGTGTACATGCATATTGAGCTAAAAGCAAACAACAAACTCCAAAAAAAAAAAAAATTATTAAAAATTTGAATATCATTCGAATTTTTAGAATAATACTTTGAATTTGAAGAATTTGAATCTGATTTTGGGGCAAGATTGACAGTCCTAATACAGACATATATAAATATCATTAAAACATCAGTACAGTTTCCTTCCACGAGCGCTGTCTCTCTGCACGTGAAGCTACAAAGGCACCTAGTTATCTGCAGACAAACAAGGTCTGTAGCAGCTTCAAACAGCCTTGACAGAAATAGTACTTGGACAAACAGTCTGTAAACCAGCACTGAAAGACATGAGACAACACATCTGAACTCATTTTACATTCCATTCTCTTAGGTTCTCTGCTTTTATTGAGAATGAGCTTGGAGCTGGCTGATGAAGCAAATGACATTTTGCCACATCTCTCATTCCCATTAGAAGAGGCTGCACAGATGTTGATCCACATGTGAGCTGAAAAACACGTGCCTCAATGGCAAGGAACGGGACAGATCCGTATTTAGGTTTTCCATACCTGTAGGTGGTGTTTGGCACATAGACATCTCTGGCCGGGAACTCCAAGATCTCCCTAGTGGGGCGCACTCTGCTGTCGGGGTAAGGTTTGACCTGCTGGAGGTCAGGGGTCAAGCAGTAGTGGGGATTCTCTGGCGCTGGAGAAATGTCTAACTTCAGCTGGGCTGTGGGGACATTCACAGAGGACAGTTAGAACAAGAGTATTTTTTAAAGGAGCAGTGACGTTTGTACCTGTGATCGGTCGGAGTCGCCTCAGCACTGAAGAAGGTCTTCTCATATCTGCCAGAAATTTGTACAAATCCTCGTCACTCAGTCTGTCGCCCTCCTAAAAGAAATAACAATTTATTAATATATGATTAACATTCCTAATATAACATAACATTTGTTATATTCAAGAGATGTCTGACAGTGGAATGGGGGCCGATGTTTGGATGTGTAGTCTGTGCAGACCTGCTTGAAGAAGTTGGTGATGGTCAGTGTTGCAGGTCTGAAACCGGTGAGACTACACGACTCATCTCCACTAGTGGTCCTCTCCAGGGAACGCCTTCCCATGATGCTCGAGTTCCTCCGCTCTGACCATGAGCCTTTTCTCTCTACAGAGGCAGCAAGGTTGTGATCATTTATAAAGTTTCTTTCTGAACATTAGAACAGCATCAGGTTCTTCCATCTGACTGACAACGTTTAACCTGCCTAGCAACAAGTCAGCCACCAGAGACAGGATCAAAGATATGCGGTTGAGTTACACGTAAGGCAAACACCAAGGGTCAAACCCAAAATAACATGCAATAACAAATCAATACCACCGGATACTCTGTTTGGATTTGCTTCACTTACTATTTGTTAGTGCAAAGATAAGATAAGTGCTGACTTTGTGCGTGACTACCTCACCAAACATGATGGTACAAGAAAGGAGCAAATGTAAAACCTGAGAGGCTCATCTCCAGCTCTGTATCTCTCTCCAGACTTCCGGCGCTGTTCACGATATTCATGAGGTGGATGGCGGTCCATGCGAAGGGCATGCGGTAGCGGCCAAGACGTTGGCAGAACTGTTCTGACTGACTGCGGAGTTTCTCGATTTTCTCTTTATTCTACAAGAAGAAAATAAGACACAGAATTTATTTTTAGATGCAGAAAATGCATGATTTTTTCAAACTATATATATATATATAGCTATGTAACATTACATTATTACATTACAGCTTTATGCTGATTATACCTTGGCTGCATCTGACTCTTTGAAGACCATGTAGGGTTCAGCACACTCGCCGATATCCCCTTGCTGCAGAACTTTCTCCAGCTAGGAAGAGAACACACACGTTCACACTCTCACACTGCGCTAAAGTGATGACACATACTTGCACATACTACAGATGCTACTTCAGTTTCAAAATGATCCCTGTATCATGACCCGCTCACCTTGATGACCAGGAAAACGTCCTGGGAGGGATAGGTGATGGAGAATATAGCAGAGCGCGCTAACGTGGAGATGGCTGCTGTCTGAATGTGTGGACGCAACATCCCCTTGGTCTGCTCGGAGTTTAGGTCGAAGAAAAAGTTCTCTGATATCTGTTAAAAACAGACAATAACAAAAAAAGACCATGTCAGTATTATCAGAGTGCCATTGGGGGGAGATGCTTCCCTCTAGTGTTAGCCGGCTACAAAGAGGGAGAAAACGTCAGCCCAACAGAAACCACTTACCTTTTTCTTTTCCTTCACATCGTATAAGGCCAAACTGGCAAATATAGGTTCAATTTCGATCTCAAACCTTCATGGAGGAGAAATAAAGCAGCAGGTCAGCAGAAACGAAATAAGATTCTTAAAGATTTTTTCCTGCAAACATCTGTCCTCTACTTACTTCAAGGACAAACACTTGACCAGCAGCCTCTGGCCAAAGTGCTCTTTGGGTACTTCGGGAACACAGTGGCGCTCGATGGGCTCCTCCTGCACAGAATGGTTGAACATAACGTGAATCTTCTCTTAATGTCAAGACAAAAAAAATCATTGTATTCATCTGCATCGTAAATGGAAGATGAACTGTCAGTGAAGACTCCCAGCACAAATGGAAAGGGGAGTACACCGGACCTCGTCTAGGGCAGGATGCAGAGCAAAGAGCTCGCGGTGGCGGCTGGCCTTCCGTTGCTCCTCATTGTGCCTGTCGATCTCCTCGTTGGGGGCGCGGTCGAGGAGGTGAGGGAGCAGGACATCAGGGAGGGAGTTCTTCAGGTCAAAGATGCTGCATGCCCAGCTGCCACGTGGGGTGTCGTCAATGGACATGGACCGCCGCTTCAGGTCGTCCTATGAAACAACCGACATAAATACGCCTCCAAGTCTTTGAAATGATGCCGATGACGCAGGAGACTGGGTACCTGGTCATCCTGATAACTGCTGCTGTCTGGTAACTCATCAGCCTCAAACACTTGTTTGGGGAGGCCTTTCTGTCGCTCCTTCTGCTTATCCAGGGTGTTGGGGTTGAATCCCGTACCGAGTTTGTGGTATCTGAAAACAATAATGATTCACATGCTATTTTTCATTTTTCCAGATTCCAATTTCAGAGGTGGAGTCGAGGGGTAAAAACAAAGTTACTTACCTTCTGTTGACTATGGCCCAGTCCTCTGTGTAGGACCTGACACAATCTCGGACATGGGAATCTGTGTCCCTACAACAACCCAGCAGAGAAGCACTGTCTCAACCATGTCACAGTACAAATGGTTTCAAACAAAACGCATCTCAGCTTTTCTCCGTTACTCAGCACCCTTACCCTTCCTCTGGAACGGCCTGTACCATCGTTCGACACTCCCTGGGAGTGTAGATAACCTCGATGTCATCCGGGGGAAACTCAATCAGATCTCTCAGAGGACCTGACTCAACGATGGGAGGATGGGTGATAAGGTACTCCTCAAAATCCACCGGCTCCACTGCCTCGGTGAGGGGAACCTGGTGGCCGATGAGATGGAACGGTCAGAGATGTGGGACTAAATCTTTTCAGATGGTCTAATTTAAGTTGTGTCGAAGTTTGCAAAGCGCAGCTTTATTTTGGGATTTGTGAGGAAAGTAGCAGGAAATGGTTTATTATTCGCTGCAATTCATTACTCACTGCATCTTGTGTGGCATCAACAGGTCCCTAATAAATCTCATGAAGCTCAAATAAGCCCCTGTTATTCAGTTGACAGAGCAGTTCCAGCTTTTAATCGTCATCTCATTTAATTCCAAATCTATTCAGACGCATTAGTGATGAGGGCAAATACCCTCGAGCTGAAACAAGCAACCCGATTAGCGGGTGTATTACTGATGGGTCTTTGAATGCCTTTAAAATGAAATAAAGCCAGGAGGGATCTGTGTTTTAGCAGATTCATTTCTAGTCCGAGAGAATGAGTGTGTGTGTGTGTGTGTGTGTGTGTGTGTGTGTGTGTGTGTGTTTGTCTCTCCCTCTTGAGGAATTTGAGCACAAATACTTTTCACAGCTTAATTAAAAGTCAACTGAGGCCTAATTAACAAGGAGATGGGGAGTGTTTGATGGTGTTTTTGGCTCAGGGCTGCTGAAGGTCAATCGGCCTCTGCTAATTTATCGGCTGCACCGTCTGGCCTTCAGCGAGAACACTGCGAGCAGAGGCTGGGTGTCTGCACAGCCAATAATGTTATTCAGCAAGACATTAACAACACTATGTGGCCATTGAAATCACTGCAAATTCTACAGATTAGTGCACCGTATTTGAAAGGAATTTTGTGTAAAAACTGAACTTGCGCACTTGAACAGAAGCTCTGCAGTTCCAGTATGTGGTCCATGAGAAGCAAGAGGTGACTTCTTTAGCATCATGATACACAAAATGGTATCATGATGCTAAAGAAGTCACCTCTTGCTTCTCACAGAGTTGAGTAGAACACATCCTTGTTTTTCAGCAATTGACTTGCATCATCTTGTGAACACTGTAAGCATGTGAGTAGAAAATCATCTGCTTGTGAGTTCCTGTTTTTTTATCATCTAAATCTTCAGAACAGCGACTGTTATTTTGGTTCATATCATATAACAGCTACAACCCCTCAGGATCACACAGAGCGTCTGCGGCAAGTGTTGGTCTTCCTAAAGTCATTGGGTCCACTCACTGTGTTGCTTGTTGTGGTCCCCACGTTGAGGTTTTTGAAAAGCTGTGGGGAGCCCCCATACTGGCCAGCGATCTGCTTCCTGACCTCTGCTGCCACCGTCCTGCAACCAGAGGAGAGGAGGGTGACTAAAACATATCAATTTCAATCCACTTGTGTACAGTGACAATCCTGTGAAACAATTCTGATTGATGATCCAAAAAATAAATCTTTTTTGTGAATAATCCGTGGGAATTGCAAGAAAAACTCTAAACATGGATAACTTGTAAATAACGCAAGACATTGCAAAGCTGTCTCGAGGATATTTCATGATTTGAACATACTACTATACATACAACAACTGATCTTGAACTGTACTCGTTTAGAGATGTGGCCACACAATGTTGAGAACTTGGAAAATTCAAAGTAAAGGATGGCGCAGGCAGAGGCGAGAAGAGAACATGATTAAGCCCTCAGGATCCCTGGAGGTCAGCAGCACAGAGCTCACAATGTTCAACAGCTACTATCTGTTATTCAAAATAACCAAAACTATTTAAAAACCTTTGTACAAGCAAATGTCAAAGCGCTAAATTGAAAGCAGCCAAGCTGCATGATTGTTAGTACAAACAACGTGTCACCATTACAGTGTTGAAGAACTGTGAATCAGTCAGTGGTGTCACAACAAACGTCTGAAACTGGTTTCCACAAAACCTCCATTTACATTTGTTCTGTTATACCAACAATTGTGATGATGAAGCTCAGGAAACAAGAGTTACAAAGGACATGCTTATCAATTTTCAAGCTCTTCATATCAAAGCTGCCAGCTGAACATGAATGAGGTGACGCAGAGATCCAGTGGCCTCTGCAGTGCAGCACTGTCACCGCCTGCAGAAAGCGGAACACACAAACACATTCCACTGTCCCCCGATGCTTCTTTACTAGATCCTTACTTAGCACTGGCCGACACACAGAGGAAGCACACAACAGCCTTGCCTGTTATTACGGTATCTCTTCAAACTGGTAATAACCCGCAGTGACATATAAACTGCTGACAGCTGTAGATCATAAAACAAGCAGATAAAACCAAACAGAGGCATGGATTTTTGGCCTCAAGCACTTGAAATAAATGAAACTGCCTCATGGACATGTAACATGTTTAACTCATTTGCTGTGATGAAAATAGTGTAGGTTTTGCTGCTACTAAAAAACATTAGGTTAACTGTGTTTACTAATTCTGTAAAGAAGAATGGAAGTAAAATCACACGGTGCCTTGACCACCTGATTGCAAAATTACAGTGTAATTACATCATATTTACATCAAACATAGGTTTCTACTGAGACGCCATAACAAGGATGTTGTCTCATCACTGCAGTGTGAGATGCTGTGGCACTGACAGATATTACATTTTAGGATGTACTATACATAGAATCAGAGTATGTCCATCTGTGACTGATTCCTCTCATTATCCTAACTCATCTTTATTTGCCCTGTGTTCTTAGGCAGTAATGAGATGGGGCATCTCTAGTTAACATAAAGTCAATGTGATTCTGATCAATAGGTTTAGGTTTTGATGGATGGGATATTGATTCACACTGACACACTTCTAAAAATCCAAACACAATACCAAAATCCAGACAAACTTGGATTAGCTGGGGTTATACAATGAGAGACACTGGATAAACTAAGGAGCCAATAACATCTTTTATGTGTGCTGTAGGTAGGATGATGCTATTTGACAGTTTGCACAAAGCCCTTTGTTAAAGAGATTACACAGATCTGTCTGAGGGGCGGGGAAGATTATCATTCCGCTATTTGATGGCTCTTGGGTGCCTTTTGTTGTCACACTTACATTCAACGCACATCTCCTCTCAAGGAATCCCTGCTCGCATCAGAACGTTCAGTCACATCTGACAACACAGTATTAGGTTACCTAGCTGCAGCACCGTTAGCTGCAGCAGACAGACAGCTAGCTGTCCAAATCAACGGGTTTCAACCTACTGCGGATCTCTTACAGTACGTAGAATAATCAAAAGCCTGGCACATTTTTGCCACGTTACATTCATGCAAACGTGGTTCGCTTTTGACACCTTTTTTAGCTTTCAAGGCAAGAGAGAGTCTATAGTCGCTGCCTGTCTGGGTGGGTCTGGGCATCTTTGCCTTTCTGGCTAACAAGCGGCTAGCTCCGAGCAGCCAGGCTGCGCTGGCGGCTGGGCCTCCTCCACCAGGGTCCCTGAGCGGTGGTCTAGCGGCGATAGCTATGAAACTGCTGTTTTTCCTTTTCACTTTTACGAGTCTGTAGCGGAATCTTTACCTGCTGATTTTTTGAGCGAAGGCGCGGCGTTCAGCCATGGCAGTGGCCGCTGATGTGCTTAGACAAAATTCCCAGGGAGGTAGTAGGCAGACCCCACTCACTCACTCACTCACTCACTACGGCCACAGGGAAAACGGGAAAAGCAGAGAATGGGAGCTGATCATCTTACCGTAAAGACAGTAACGGTGCGCATTAGAACACACCCAATGAAAATCCTCTGCGCGCTGTATCACGAGGCACTCGGAAATATCACATGGAAATGTTATGAAAGAAAAATTATGATTCTTGCATACAAAGGAAATAGTTGTCTATACTTACAGGAAATTGTTGTCAAATTGCTTGATCAACAACAACAACGATAGTACTACTACTAATAATAATAATAATAATATATAATAATAATAATAATACCTATTCTTACATAGCAAACATTTTTCAGCTAAGTATACTGTTATACTTCAGATTTCAGGAGCAATTTCAGCAGGCATTTTGTACTTTTGTTTTTGCATTTGCTTTTTCCCCTCTCAGCTGTCTTAGCTTTCATTTAAACAACATCAAGCCCGTGTATTGCATAAATGATGAGACCATGGGAATGTGTAATTAAATTAATTCATTGGATTTCATACACATATCTGACAGATTAGATGAAGAACAAATGCAGAACAAATGGCGTATGTTTTGTGACAGAGCATAACCGAATCAAGAGGAGCTTGTGTAAAGGGACTGCTTTTTAGTGTAAACACCGCCCACTAATGTTACCGTGGTGTATAAATCGAGCTTAAACACTCCTCCGTCCCTCCCCTTAGCCCAAGCGGAAACACCGCGAGATCAGCTGACTGACACTGTGCGACTTCCTCAAGGTGTAAACATTACTCTTGGCGGGGCAGTGTACACACACACAGCGAGTTGTGAGTAACAAAGAATGTCTAAAACTATTCGGAAAACACAGTAAAATGCAACCATAACATTTATCCGTAGTGACGAACGACTAAGAAGGAAAACAATTCTTGAAGAAGGTTTCAAGGTAGCAACATGCTAACTGTACTCTGTTACATTTTGATCCTGCCGATTGTTGTAGTGAGCTGTGTTTGTGTTTGTGCAGCGTTCCAGGGTTTGTCTGTCTGTTGTGTGGGAATGGGTCACATCCCTCCCTGGTCCAAATGGATAATAGAGGGAGCGACGAGGTGGAAAAATTGAAGACAAAGTTCGTGTCAGTGTGGCACAATGTGAAGTACAGTAAGTGATTTGCTTGAGGGCAACACAGACACACACACACACACACACACACACACACACACACACACACACACACACACACACACACACACACACACTAGTCATGTCTGCCAACTGTTAAATAACTCCACAGGCTACTTTATTCCACTTTTCACTGAACTGAAAGTCACGCAAGGCAGAGAGCTTAGCTGTTGTTAATACTCATGATGCATCATAAATAAAAACAAGTATCTGTTTTTCTTTGGTGCCAGGTATGCTGGAGAAGATTCATTGCAGCTAAACAGAATTGCGAGAATATATCCCAAAGGCTACTGTACACAACAAGTGCTGTGCTAGTCTGTTAAGTAGTGAATAAAACAAGCCTTTTTTTTCTCCAACTATAAACCAGACATCAACACATGCTCTTTTTCACTGGATATCATAGGTTGGGCTCTGAAGACAAAGACTTCATTTAGCAGAAATTCACCTGTGCTCCTTCTGGGGAAGTGTTACCATTTTAAGGTTGAAGGTATGGAACACATGCATACACACCCACAAAAAGACACCATCTTGTAAAGTGGTCCAATCATTAATCCAGTTTCTATGACATAATCCCATTACAACGTGATAAGTTACGGTCCATAGACATTCAATTACATATTACACTTCATTTCCATTTATAACCACATGTCAGTGTATTCTCATTCATCTAAGTGCAGCTACAATTTTTTGAGGAAGCTCTTGCTATTTGCACTTTCTTTATGAGTCCTGGGGTTTTTTGGTGGCCAAATAAGGGGGGAGGAAGGGGGAATTCATTTTCACTTCTTGCATCATGTTACAGCAAGGAAAATACCACTGCATCTAATCTCATTCTGTGTATGAGACATATGGTTAAATGTCAAAAAGAGAAAGAGTTTTGCCTTAAATAACTGTTAAAATATAATGTTAGTATGATTCAGTGACTCATCTCTTGACAGAGCAAACTAGTTATTGCATTGTGATTTGTGTGTGCAGATGACGAAAACCTTGCAGATGCTTGCTGTGAAGCCTCTGTTGAAGACAGCGTCATGGGGAACGTGGAGGCTTTCCGGAAGGATTTCACATCCCGTGTGTGGCTGACCTACAGGGAAGAGTTTCCTTCCCTGCCTAACTCTGCACTGACCTCTGACTGCGGTTGGGGCTGCATGCTTCGGGCTGGACAGATGATGCTGGCTCAAGCACTTATTCTGCACTTCTTGGGCAGAGGTGAGTGGATTTATGGCACTACTACGGGCAAAGGAAACTCCCACCAGTGACCCTATTAATTGATTTTTTTATCACCTTCAGAATAAAAACTAGACAAAGTGAGAAACCTTTTCATACAACCTGCTTACATTTTTTTCCCTGGCTGCACCAAGTCATATCATACCTCACTGAAATGTTCCTCACTGGAATATTTTTAGTCCAAGAATATTTCTTTACAGCCATGACAGAGACTTAAACTGAATTTTACATACATAAGGAGAAAACTCTCTGTGCAGTTGTGTATAGATAACTATTAATTATTGTCCTCCTACTTCTTGCCTTTTGGCTCAAAGGCTGATTTGAATGTATCGACTTGGAAATATGGTGTGAAAAGGGAAACAGCATGTTACTCCAGCAAAGCTGCTTGGTGTCCAATATTGGGAGACTGTAAATACTTTGCAGTCCCTATTCATTTGAGAAAATGCAATATATGAATAATACGTGATATATGAAGATGAAACTGCAGAATATTGTGGATTAAATACTGTTGGTAATTGTTAATCCAGATGTTCATGCTGCTCATGGTAATTTACGCCAAGGTTTCGCCGTCTCTACACAGCCTAATATGTATCATATAATAATATAATATAATATATATCATTCAAGCTATTTAACATTAGTGAATATCTCACACCCTTGTGAGCTCCATCAACTTGGAAGTGTCCTAGACTTTATGGGTCCACCTAATTAGATGGCTGCCACTTTAACGCAGCCATTTACAAAACAATATTTAAAACTCGCTCCTCTGTCAAACTTAAAATATGTCACTAATGAAATATTTCTTAATAAAAAGTCTAATGGCCATTTAAGCATATTGATTGATCAATTTCACTTTGATTCACTTTGGACCAAGGTTATATTTTTAATGCCTTACACTTGACTCCGGCCCATTTTATAGCCTGAGCCACCTCCATTCTCACTGCCTCCCTGTTAGTAAGGCTAAGGTGCAATTAAAGTGAAATAGTGGAACACTCAGGCTGATAACTGAATAGAATGATATCTTGTAAGATGCTTAAATGCTCAAGGGTCTGTCTATTTTGGGGAAGTTTTGAAAGACTTTTTGTTCTTAATAGCGATGTGGCAGATGAAAGTTTGATGTCTTGTAACACTGTATGCAGAAATCCTCCAAAGAGTCAAATTATTATCTTTTGTTCTTATCTTTTTGACAAGTTCCCTGCTTGTCACACCTAAATATAATCTACATTGTAGATTGTGATATGTTTCCGGGCTCAAACTCATTTTGGTGGCTCTAGCAGGCAGAATTTTCTACTAGAAGTGAGAATAATAAAAACAGGATTACACATGTCACCTTTGTTGCAGCCTCTCAAATGCAGGGAGACGTAGGATCATTCTCTCGTAGATGTCCATGCAATCTAGTTTCTTTCACGTGGAGCCCTCTGCTGGCCATGTGAAAGGATGCAGGAAGAAGATACTTATGCTTTTGTTTCCATTTTCAGACCCATATGTGTTTATACAATCTATGGGCCTAAATATGTTCAAACCTGTCTGCCAGCTTTTTCAGGTTGAGTGTAGTTGATGTTGTATGTCGGATTTATGTCATTATTTCTTTACAGACTGGACCTGGTCGGAGGCGCTGAAGCTCCAACCCTTAGACACAGAGACATGGACCACGACGGCAGCCAAACGTCTAGTGGCCTCCCTGGAGGCTTCTCTGCCGGGCTCCCAAAGGATGCAACCTGCACAGGCCTCGGGATCTGCAGAGGAGGCAGATGCCCATTTGCATGAGATGCACCACCGTTCCGTGGTGTCGTGGTTTGGGGACAACCCCTCAGCTCCACTGGGGCTCCACAGACTGGTCCAAAAAGGCCTGTCAATGGGGAGGCAGGCAGGGGACTGGTACGGCCCTGCTGTAGTGGCACACATCCTCAAGTAGGTCTAATTACGGACTAAAGAAAAGGCTCGATTTCAAACAAGTGAAAGTAAAAAAAAAGTAACATTTATTTGTTTAGTAGGATAAAGAGAACCCGACCTGACTCATAATCACCTGAACGAAGCAAACAAATATGACATTTCCTTCACAAATGACATTTAAAATTGAACACTCTTTTGATCTTTTCATTGCCTGGCTCCGGTAGGAAAGCTGTTGAGGAAGCGGTGGACCCTGGCCTGGCGGGTGTCACTGCCTATGTCTCCCAGGACTGCACAGGTATAAAAAAGAGGTTTGGGAGGTTTCCATGAGAATACTGGGCACACAGCGGATTGTGACCTTTGCTTTTTCCACCTAATCTGAATATCCTGAAAGTGATGACAGAATCATTGTCATTACATTTCACCGAAAATAGAAAAGAATAGAATATATTAATGATCATGCTTTGAGCTAATTTCGTCTTTACTGCTCAGCATCCTGCTAGCCCTGCTCAGGATGGTGTTCCAGTCTGTCTCGACAGGAATGAGACACGAGTGACTCATGACTGCAAACCCCAAATTGACCTCTGTGTCATTGATAGTGTACAGCGCAGATGTGGTGGATAGCCACAGGGCACCAAGAGCAGGGCAGACCTGTGCTGGGACCTCACATTCTCCCCGACAAAACATCCAACCAGCACCTGCCTTCTCCTGTCCGGACAGTCGAGCTGTCATCATCCTCATCCCGGTCCGACTGGGCGGGGAGAAGACCAACCCTGAGTACTTTAACTTTGCAAAGGTGAAAGATTTGACAGAACACAGTTTAGATTAAATATGTTTCATTTCTAAATTTTGATTATGAGTATAACATTTTATTGCATGTCTGGACAGATAGGGGGCGCTAGGGTGTCAGAAAAACACAATTCATCATCATAGCGAGTGATTGTAGGGAGTGATGAGGTTAAAATGTGTGCGTACAGGAAGCAGAATGGTTTGGCTCCATGTGTGTTTATTCTGCACAGAGCATCCTTAGTCTGGAGTACTGCCTGGGCATCATCGGAGGGAAGCCCAAACAGGCCTGCTACTTCGTCGGATTCCAAGGTGGGTGTTTGTGTAAAACCGAGGAAGACACACATAAAGTGTGTGGCGTGAAAACCAGATTACTTGTATTACTGCGTAATACACCCTCCTGATGAGGAGAGACAAAGTAAGTTAATGTATTCCTGTTTGCATGAGGAAAACGGAGAGGACTGGAGACGGCAGCAGGTGAAGCAGGGCTTACTTTATTCTCTCTGACCCATCAAAGCCTCGCCCATTCATCACAAGTAAACCTCCCAAGTTGTGAGCTGTAATTGATTTCCATAGGAGGCATGCATTAAATTTGTTCCAGGCTCCAAAGTGAGCCACTCTTCATCACCTTCAGGAGCCAGGAGGAACCTTCAGTTGTACATCTTGGCAGTCAATATTTACGCATTTACATTTTACCAATTTGAAATACAGTGGAGGATGATGTCTAAATGACAAGCAATACATTCTCCCTGCCAGGGCACGACTCAGCTCTGCATTTATCACATGCAAATGGGTGCATATAATTGCGTGTTTATAAAAGTAATTCCCCCACACAAAAATTAAATGACAAGCTTTTTTTTTTTTTCGGTGGGTGTGAAGAATGTGCTTGTACAAACGCATCTGATTATGTGGAATTTAATCCACCCTGGTGGATATTAAAAAGGCAACAACCTTCTGGGAGGCATATTTGACGCACACCAGCCCAACAGTAAGCCACGCGGGTGACTTTGAGCTGCTCTGCATAGAAATTGGAGAGGAGCACGTTTTCGTAATAATGCAATGTTTTTGAATAACTTGTCTTTTGTTTTGTCCTTGCAGATGACAGCTTGATTTACATGGACCCTCATTATTGTCAGTCTTTTGTGGATGTCAGCACCAGCAATTTCCCTCTGCAGGTAATGTGAAATTACACAGACTGGGGTCCCAGTAATGTGAGTTTAATAGTTTCTGTTAGTACTTAGAGGGATGAATCTTAAGGCAGCGCTCCAGTCGATTACCGAGTCCCTATCTCCTGATTTATTTGCTGCTCAGATGTGTGCAGCTGCCACTTAAGAGAAATATGGCAAATGCAGGATCAGGTACTGTGGGACTGAATATTTCACGACCCATAAATACAAATCAGCACACATCTCCATACAGCAACTTTGCTTGATGCTCCTACATGTGGTGGTACACAATGTGACACACAACACATCAGTTTTGTAAAATGTGTGGTTGCTCTGACAGCTGATAAATAGGATTTCAATCATTTAGTTTGGTGAATATTTTTTGTCTTTTTTTTCCTTCCCAGTCGTATCATTGCCCTTCACCAAAGAAGATGCCTTTCAGCAAGATGGATCCGAGCTGCACCATAGGTTTCTACTCCAGAAGTGCGCAAGACTATGAGAGAATAAGCCAAGAACTCTCAAAGGTGAGAATTACATCACACAGTAAACATAATGCCCCATTTTGTCAATGATTGTTCTATCATTATCTTACCAACACTGTTGATCGTCTACTGGTAAATTCAGGGCAGTGTGTGACATTATGACCAGCAGGTGGCACCATTTAGTCATGAATCTGACTTCACCTAACCTCAGCCAGTAGGTTCAGTAGATGGAAAAACAGTCTTCCCTCCTGAAACTACACAAGACACTGTTTACTGTGTGTTTACTAGTGAGTTTAATTTCAGTGGTGGTGGCATAAGAGACACACAGCAGGTGAGGCATTACCCCTTGTTTGGTTGGGTGATAAAATGACTGCAAAGTGTTGGTAAATGTGCAAACATGCACCTCTCTGAAACATTGGCCTGCTGTGGATTCAGGTGCTGCAGCCGTCAGCGAAGGAGAAATACCCAGCATTCACTTTCGTGCAAGGTCATAGCAGAGATTACGACCTGTCGGCAGGGCTGACCCGAGAAAAGAGAGAATGGCCCTTCACCCGTGACCCGAGGAGGACAGTCACCACTGTGGGAGACTTTGTGCTGCTTTGACAGCACGCTTCAAGACTGCTAACATGAAAGTTCCTCTTCTGAAAACTTGAAACCGTTTGGTCATGCCTCACATGGCATGACACATCAAGGTTGTGGAACTTTTTTTTTTTTTTTCTGAGACAAGGTTGTGGAACTTAACTTATTTACATCCCTGGGAAATGTTTTAGCCAACACTGTCATGAAATTTTTTCATGACCTCATTTTAATTTACTTGTCAAGCGAGATAAGAGGCACCATTTTCACTCAGACATTAGAATCAGTTGAGCGTGGTTTACGTGCTTTAACGTTTGAAACTTTTCATATATATCAACATGTTTTTGGTTTTTGTTTTGTTTTTCTAAGCAAAGACGTCTGATTCAATTACAAGACAAAATGGTGACTCATGAATCAGGTTAGCTTCGGTCTGTTTAGTCTTTACAATAACTTTTCCCCATTTCTGCTAATATAATTTGTATATGGATAGGGATTGTCTAACATTTCATGTAAAGTTCTTTGGAGTATAAGTATAAGGTAAAAGGAATGGCTTCAAAAAGTGCCCTATAGAAATGTTTCCCACACTATTTTCTGACATTATAGATACCGTTTGCGTGAATGAACTAAAACTGTGTAAAATGCGTGCAGAAAAGTTGTATAAAGTCTGAATCCTTCACTCATAATGTGTTTGTGTCAGCTGGATCGACTTGATGAATCTGAAGCAGCTCTGCTAGACCAAAGAAAAGTTTGCTGCACTTGCAATGTCTGACACAGTGTTGTGCTGAAATGTATTCAAGCCTTTTCTCTCCCAGTCAAATGCAGCAGATTAAAACTAATCGTATGTGCTAACCATCTCTACAGTCCATTAACCAGGGACCGGAAAAAAATGTGACCCACTGACTCTGGCGGCCATTGTGTTCGTCTTTGGAGGAAAAGAAAACATCCTTGTGTGCAAAAGTCTTGTTGCTATGGATAATGTCTCCGAGTCCCTCTTAGTTTGAGCTATGCCGGACTGTTTTCCCGCACAATACAAATTCTTGTATTATGATGGGGCTGGCTTTTTAAAGGAGGGAAAGTTCCCTTCTGTGGAACAGCCAGGGCAAGGGTGAGGATAGCCGGACAGACGGAACGAAGAATCCCTCATCTGTTCTCCTCTGGACCGTGGAGAAGCAAAGGCTACGCGCATAAAGGCATCATTTATATCCCCTGTCTGATCCGTGTGTGTGTCCGTCTCTGTTTTAAGCGGACGACCCGACGGACAGAGCAAGAGCATCAAGTATGCAGAAGCAAAGAACCAACATTCTTCAGCAAGCGAGTGATGTAGGGTGGAGATGCAGCATTTTGGGATTTTTTTTTTTGTCAGAAACATGAAAGAGCATCTGTGCTGGCGGGCACAGATCACCATGAGAGTTCACTGTGTTCTTGTATTTACAGGGGCTGTATGAATATTTGATTAATGAGCCACAGGCTCAGGGGAAATGGAATATGCGAGTGGTGTCTTTACAAAGCAGCGGCCCATCTCTCTCTCTCTCTCTCTCGCACACACACACACACACACACACACACGTGCACTGTGCCATCCCATTCAACACAGCTGCCTGACGTGTCATTGACATTGCAAATTCCTGAAAATCTAATCTGCAGCCCGGCAAATTCTTCACAACCAGGGAGTCTATGAGAGGCCTTCCTGTGTTGTCTAGACAGACGGGGGAGTGTGCGTGAAGGGGTTCCACATAAAGACACATGGACACCCAATAAAGACTTTATTTTGGTGTCACCCAGGGAAGGAAATGACTTGTGGGGACCTTGCAATAGTATAAGATTATACGAGTGATTGGAGAGAACATCTGATTAGGTCCACTCCACCCGTCTTTCGTGGGACAGAGACCTTTGGAGACTCTCAACCAACCTTGCGGTTTGAGTCATTGGAGAATCTTGAGAACAAGAAAAGTCATTGAATTCAATTGATTAAACTGAAGATCGAATATTAGAGAAACAACACAAGTACAAGGAATAATGAATTAAAAGTATTTATTACTAGTTACATTTATAATCTACAGTGGATGTGTAGACAGGGGTGAGTATATGAGCTGGTCTGGTCTGGGCTGGTGTGGGGGTGTGGGGTCGCACACCAAGTGGCACCCGTAGAGGCAGTCATGTGCTTCAGACATGTCATGTCTGATAAAAACAGATCTGGTTCTGATCCGGAGCAGACCAGTGAGCCACTCACATGTTGTGAACGCTGGTCTTCACCACTTGTTGCATGATGTTCTTTCAAAATGGGAGATTTGAAGGCATACCGAAACTTTAGTATATCAAATGATATGGAATACTTTTGCTTTGTACTGCCCACATGCCACCCCAGCATAAGTTGATGCTTCATGTTGGCCAGCCTGGTCTCAATGACGCCACTGGATTCGATTAAGAGAAGAGCATTTCAATTTCAGATTTACTGGCTCGATCTGAGAAATGTTTTTGTGAAGTCAAAGGTCTTTCGAAGGTGTTTGCTTCCCTCCAGGCCTCTGCAGGTAATGGATATTCTCACTGGGGACAGATGCCTTTTCATTCACATTCACACTGACCATTCCTTCCAAGATGTGACCAATGTTATCAAAGATGCACATGTTCTTTCTCACTGAAACGCTTCCAGCCCAGATTAGCCCATGATAGATGATGCCGAGAACATCCAGAGGATTTAGAAATAACTTAGGATGTACAGTGTGTATGTCCGTGTGCAGCTGTGTGTTTAAAGAGCTAAAAACGTAAAGTGGCTGTCTTTTCCATTCATAAGTAGCGTGTAAATGTATGTGGTCGTTTACATGTGCAGCTTGTGTGTAAGTCATTTTAAATCATAGGTGTCACACTCCCCCTCCGTCTTCACACCAGGTGCAGGGGTGCTAGATTTATTCCCAGTAGCCCTTGCCCACCCTTGTGGAATGCCATGCATCTTCAAACAGGTACTTCACTTTGAAATCTCATCTCAGCGTGATATCTCTAGGAGGTTAAATATATCCGGCTCCCGGATCCTGCAGCGTCAGAGCGTAAATACCGGCTGGAGTGTATCAGACTGCATTCAGAGTCAAGTCTGTCCATGCAACTGTCCACTTGTCTCCACCCATCTATCTTCTTTCACTTCACCCCCTTCGTTCCTGTTCACAAGAGCTTCTGGAGAAGTGCTGAGACACTGAATGCCTCGCACATCTCTTCTGGGATGACAAATGTCATGATGCAATGATTCATCAGCACCACACAGAGCAGGAGCATTAGAGGACGGCACCATGTGAACGTAATGGACGCCGGGCGCTTCAACTTTTCAGATTTTTCTCAGTTACCAATCAAACAGAAGACATGTTCAGACTTTTCTTGAGGAGGTAGTGTGGCCATCTAGTGGCTCCTCCCCATATAAATATTAGAACAATAATTATGTAATATTGTCTTAACATTTACTCAGAATGTAATCATTACAAAAAAATACATCTTTATCATAGCAATTTTACTTTACTTTTGTTTTCATGTGCCACTCATTGTATTGAACTGAAGTCTGGCTAAAATGGATACCTGTGGGAAATTCAGTTATTTTGCTTTTATCCCTGAAAACCCTGAAAGGAATAATGACACTGGACAGGACTGGACTCCTTTTCCCTTTTATTTTTCAATGTTGCCCTTATGTGTTTGATGGTGCTTTACTGGTTTTAGCTTCTGGCCCCGCCCACATTTACTCACCTGTGTCTCATCCAATTTATTGCTCTTCTGGTGTGCACAGTCTGCCTCTTACTCCACAGATGTTCAAATCTGTACAATTTTAATTTCTAATCAGGCTCAATCTTTTTTAACTGTTTTTATTTTTCACAGTGAATGATACAGAATATTTTCCATCTTTCTTGAGTAACATTATCGGACTACCTCCTGGATTTTATGAACTGTGTGCTGCTTTCCTGGATTGTGAGTAGATGACTTTGACCTTTTTGCTCTGCTGATTGCTTCCTGTAGTCCAGCTAAGACTTGTATGTGCTTAAAGGTAATTGCATGTCATGAGTATCAGTTGGTGTATAGTTTATTTGGGACAATATATTACGATGGGTTCTTCTCAGATAAATGTCACCTCCTCTAACAGCCCAAACTCTTATCTCCCCACTGTTTGAACAACATGGGCACAAATCGTCTTTTCATTCAGAGACCAGCTTGCATCGGCCCTTTCTTCACTTGCTAGCGTGATGGGTGGCCAAGGCCCAAAGCAAAGCACCTCACCTCGTGTTGGTTAACCTCACCTGGCTGTGACAACAAGAAGGGCACCGGAGTTAACATTTAGATAACGGATGTGTGTGCTGCTTTCGATTTCCATTCGCGGTGACAAGGAATCTTGAGAGCACATCACAGCTTGTGTGAGCCGGTTGTGGTGGTGGTGGGGTGTGCCGCCAGACGAGGGGGGGCGGGTACTCTGTTTCCTACATCTCAGGGGTGATGTGGAGGAACGCAGAAATTCCTCATTCTGCTGTCCTCTGAGGCATGGCCGGCCCTCTGTCAGCTTTTACTAACTAGATGCATCCGAAACAGGCAGCGAGGCTGAAGGCAGGGGATATTGCCTGCTGTGTAGCTGTCGACTTGTTTCTCGTTGCACTTGTTTCTGTTGAGCACGGTGGCAAGTGTGTTGTGTGGATGTGTGAATGGGGGGGGGTTAGGAAAGTGGCAGCCTGTCTGTGTGTGTGTAAATGTGTAAGGCAGGACATGCTCACATACGCTGGAGCTCCAACTGATGTTTGCATTGTAACTATGTCTCATGCCACGTTTGTTAAGATGCATTAATACCGTGATACTGTGTGTGCATGTAATTGAAGGAGTTAGAGAGAAGCTGGTGGGGTTTTCTTTGTGAGTCACTGTATGTGTGTGTGAG
>CAAKHB010006275.1:93279-119677 GCA_901007665.1 Aeoliscus strigatus | reverse complement strand
CGTTTATGTGTGTGTGTGTGTGTGTGTGTGTGTGTGTGTGTGTGTGTGTGTGTGTGTGTGTGATCCTTTGCAGGCTCTTCACCTTCTAAAACTCCTGCAGGCCCCGTGTACCATTATCACACATAAAACCCACAGTAATTAAAGGGGATCTGGCTGTAATTGTCTCAGTGAATCAACTTAATCAGCACCTGTGCTCACAGTCGACCTAATGGTACAATCTAACCTTTTAATACTCCAGAAATTAGAATAGTAAAAAATTATACTCCTGATAATCATTCAATATTTTGAAGCTCTTGAGTGGACGATCAGGGGGGTCGTTTTGTGTCTGAGAGAGAGTCTGAAGCGGACAGATGGAAATGTCGCCCAGCGATGATGGAACAGAGAAAATGAATGTTGATGATGAGGAAATGCCTCATTGTATTGGTTGTTTGTTTTATAAAATGTTGAAATCATCACCAAGCTCTAAAATGATGACCCCCGCAAATGTGTTTGTTTACTCCACAAACCAAAGATATTGTGCTTACTACCATGAAATGTGGAAATGAATGCAGATATTATTTATATGAATGCAATCATTTGGACTTTTCCAACCATGTTGACCAAAACTCCACATATGCTGAGCATTGGAAGCATTTTCTGAGTAAAACCGTCATGTTTTGTCAACAGTCATATTATGTCAGTTGCCTTCAGCTTGTGCAAAGTGCTGCCTGTCTTTTAACCAACACCAACAGACAAGAGCGCATCACTCCTGTTCTTAACTCCCTTCATAGGCGTCCTGTCCATTATAGAATTGATTTAAAAGTTTAAATGTTTGTTTTTAAAGCTCTGAATGGACTCACTCCATCTTATCTATGTGAGCTTTTATCTGCTGGTGATCCTGGTGGAGTTCGTCTGACCAACTGTTGTCGAAGTGTCCACGTCAAAACACTGGGGTGACCAAACCTTTCCTGTTACTGCTTTAATTTTCTCATAGTGTATTTTATTGCTTTGACTGTTTTTATTTCCTTTTTTTTGCTATCCAAAGCACTTTGGTTCACTGAAAGGGTTGTTGTAAAGGGCTGTATGAATAAAGAACATTTCCTTTTTTTTTTCAGCACACATGCACACGAGTTCTTCGTTCAAAGAGATGTACCGGTAAGTAAGCTGCAGAACACACGTTCCAGTGCACACAGTACACAAGCCGCAGGATAACGAAACAGCTAAAATCATGAATAAATTAACACGGCCATTATTCTCACACCACTGGGCCTCATTGAAATATAGGTCTTTTCACCACGTATACCTAATATACTAAAAAAGAACATTTAAAATGATTCAGTGGCCTGTGTGAACACATCAATTTTCAGTACTAAAAATATATTTTTAAGCAGGTCTCGGGCCCTACTTCTTTCTTGTGTGGAGTGCATAATGGATTCCTACGTGATCCATTATGGTTGCAGAGGGAGCAAGAGATTAAGAGTCCTCAGCAGCAGCCACCCGGGGTTGTTCTTCTTTAAATGAAGTTTTAATAAACGACAGAGAGGCTGCACAAGGTCAATTATGAGACTTCAGCCATCTTTGGATTCTGTTCTTGGCTTTCTGCGCTCAGTAAACCACAATAGCTGTCAATCACATCCTGCTGATCTACATGTAAAAATGTCAGACGCCCAGACGAAGGCTGAATCTATCTATCCAGCCCCTCTGTCGGTGTACCTTCACTGTTGACTATTTTTCGTCCCGACTGGCACGTAAGGTCGCCACAGTCACAGACAGGCAAATCAGGAGCTGTGACCGCGCTCGATGTTCATTTGTCAGCGTCCTCATTGAGGGGGATATCTCTTTATGCATCAAGAATACGTTAAAAGTCACAGGGCGAGAGGTGACGATATTAATTTCATCTGTCGGGGTGCTCGCTCAGCGCTGAAAGTTGAAAAAGCCCCCCTAACCTATTTTAGAGAGTGAGGTGGATTTAATGCACAAGATGCTTATGAATACGCTTACGTATTCATTTGAGCGATAAATGCCGGGCTGGGTCCCACACAGAAAAACAAACTGCCTAGCTTCCGGCAGCGCTTTTAATTAAATGCCATGGATTGTCAAATTTATCGATGTCCCCCTTCTCCTGACACCAGCCTGAAGGATGTCCTGTGCCATTTCCATATCTTTAGCAGCTTCTCCTGCTAATGGGAGGTGAGAGATGGAAGTAGATGGAGGTCTACACGCCTGAATTGGGCCTGGCTCTGAGCTGGCGGTGGGGGGGTGTAAATGAATGTAGATAGGCTAAAGTGGGGGTTGCACATGTCCTGAAGCGATTGCCGCAGAGCTGGCCTCACTCTCTCGGAGCAGATCTGTTTACAGATGGGCGTCTGACAGGCCTACAGCTGTTCTCCTAATTGTTCATTAAGTGTTCTATTGATTTCCTTATTCCGAGTACATGTGTCTTTCAGCCGCTGCTCTCCATGCGCACACACACACACACACACACACACACACACTACATCACACCTCCACACGCGTCCAGGCGTCCAGGCTGGGCCAACATGACAGCACTGGCTGGTGTTGAAAATGCGAGCTGCCACTTCTAATCCAGCACTCGTCTCTCCGCGGGGTCCGGTTGGGTCTGGAATGCCGTGCCGCGCTTGACGAACCAGGCTTTTATTTTGCAAACTTTTAGCATCAATCAATTAAAGTGCTGGCAGCAGCATGGAACAATATTTAATTCCTTGTTAAGCGGCAGCCGCCTCAGATTGCACCTGGCTGATAAGGGAGCTTGTGTGAGTCTATTAGATCCTGAAACTCTTGTCTGATTACTTGAGGAGAGCGTGAGCTTTCTTTAGGCAGAAAACAATCAGGAGAGATAGAAGAGAGAAGAAGAGACGAGAAATCTGAGGAAAGACGGCCGCACTGAACAGCACCATCATTTAGAAGCAATTTTCTATCAGGCAAAATGGTGTCCTGTTGTGGATTATGGTATTCAGTTGGAGCCCTGATGCATGTTTAATCTGCAAGCAGAACTGATAAAAGCCACACCGGGGCATGTGCTCTGGCATAAATCCTCTTTGTAAGAAATAAGCTGAGATAAAAAGTTATTTCAATTCCCGTAAGGAATAGACTCATCTGTCAACTGCTTGAAATTCATGGCAGCACTTTGCTCTCTGTAACCTACCTTTGACAAAGTCATCCAGGACAGGCCCGCTATATCCACCTGATTCAATAAAAGAACTGAATGTGGTGACAAAAAAAGCTGATGGAGTAATATCAGCACTGTCTGAGCTTTTAGGAGGATGCAGAGCACGCTCACACAGAGGCAATTTGTTCCAGCACGGATGAATTTCCAGAATATGTAGCGTCTAGAGTGGGCAGTATTGTCTGGACTGGTCAGTGCTAAAGAGAGAGAAATCACCCGGCTCCACACTGTAGTCCTGTCTGTTTTTCCCCTTTTGTTCTAAGCCTCACAATTTGGCTTTCAAATTGAACTTAGCGCTTCACTGAGTCAAGTCATATACTCCCAGCCTGGGTGGTCGTCTCCATTTCTCGGGCGACGAAATTCTGTCGGCCCTCCTGCGCTGAGTGGAGTGATAATGTTCTCTGTAAAACACAATCAGTCACTTCCCTCCTTGCCTTTGTATAAGCCTCAAGGAGCCCCAATCAATACTGGCTGGCTGGGTGACTTATCATCGCAGGCTCGCCGTAGAGCCGAGCTGAGCCGTGCAGGGCAGCAGACAGCAGGATGCATGCTGATGCAGATGTGAGGCCAGGTCTGCTGGTTGCCTCAGTGACCAATTTGATGCTCGACGACATAGAAGCACTGGAAAACGTTGATGGTAAAAGTGTACATTTGCTATTTTAGCAAGAGCAATGTAGCAATTCAAGGCAGTTTGATACTAAAAATATTCAATGCAAACTGGTTGAAAAGGTGTCTGACGGATGGCAGTTCGAATACTCGTTCTGGCCACCAGAGGCTCAAGTGATGCCAGCTTAAAAATCCAAACTTCCTTCAATCGATCCAAGTTCCAAGTCAGAATTCACCAATCTACATTCCGAGGTCCATCAGCTTCCAGGAAGAAGGTCATTTTTCAAGATTATTTATCGGTTAATAATTGGTACTTTTTTGTATTTTAATTCAACCTGATGTTACCTCCGGCTAGCTCAAGCCTGAAAGAAAAACATAATAACGATGCACCTCAGCCCTTGGTGGTAAAGATGAGTGATACACCACCAACCCACATCCATGTATTCAATATATTTAATGCAAAACCTATTGTTTTAGCACTACAATGGGACAAATACTCCAACCTTCAGTCATGTCAGTCACTTTCCAGCTGATTCTGACCTTTAACAGGAATTTATACGAAGTTGATAAACTCTCATAGTCTGCTGAAATCGAGAGCTTTTTCCCGAGAAGACCTTCAGTATGGTCCTCACCTTACTGTTTGCGAAGGCCAGAGACGATGACGTGTGGTCCTGAATCGTCGTCTCTCAGCCTTGCTTACCTCTGCAGTTTTCTGACAATACTTCCAAGGCCTTTACTTAACACTAGCACTGTTGTCTCAGTTTTTATATGATGACCAAGGGCTAAATGCACAACCTGTGGTTAAAGTATAAGCACCCTGCTACTACTCTGAGCATTAATCCTTGTTCATCGCCATCTTTATGACTGTACATATGCTAGCGATACATTTTATTTCATGCATTTTTGTGCTACGACATCCATTTGCTGGTCTACATGTGAAATGATCAGCTTCTTAAATTGTTCCTTGCAGTTGGGTAAATGTTTGAATTCCTTAATTGGAATAATGTATCGGCTGCCACTTCATATGCATTACATTATATTTTCCCAAGCACGCTAAGCACATGCAGGACTCAGTGATCTGCAAATGCCTGCCTACCTTGTTGTCTCTTATGCGGGTTTTAATAGAAACATCATTAACTAAAAAGCATCTCATTTCCACTCATATTGTGATTCCCACCAATATTCATTTTATCTCCTCTAAGAAATGCCTTGATCATCAAAACATGCCTTGGTCACTAATAGTCAAATAGGTAGGTAAAAATCGTTAGCGATCTTGTTACGAGACCCTGGGTCTTTTCTCGAGATGAAGTTAACACAAAAGCGGCAATTTCGTTTTATGGTCAAATAGACCGGTGAACTGAAGATAAAGCAGCTGAAGTCCGAGCTCGCGGTTTGTTTACTAACACTTCAGTTCCTAAGGCCCATCTAATACATCGGTTGAAAGGAGGTTGGAGAGATGCTGTTTGGAATTGTCTTTAACTTTGATGATGTTTACAGCCGGCCAGACCTGTTAATAGCCTCTAATTGGCTCAGTGAAGAGGACATGTTTGCTGTGTGGTCACAGTCCAGGGCTTCGCTTTAGCCATTATGCTAATTCAGCCATTATATATCTGGGGGTATTAATGGGACTGACACAAGTGATGTTACAGGTAAAGGGCTGTGAAATGGTCTGTAAACAGAGAGAATTGATTCCAAGGCCGAGGTGATTGTCACCAGCCGGAGCTGAGCTGAACAGAGACCCTATTCCTCCTCATCCTCCTCATCCTCCTCCTCCTCGTGCTTCGCTCCATTCCTCCCCATCCACTCCCACCCTTGTCCAGCCTGTCAAATAGTCTTTGACGGCGCTCGGCAGAGGCTGCCAGGAGCCATCAAAAAGGTACCCAAACACAGCGTGAGAGGCCGTCTGCTTACAAAAATGAGCCGGGATCATGATCAATACAGCTGACCCCTTTTGCCCCCCCACCCCGGCTGGAGTACAATCCCACCTACCGCAAAGACAGACGAACAACGTAGAACCCTGCGCTTCACAAGCTCGCACTTATTCTGCAGCAGCACTGAAAGACCACAGTGAGACTCACAGCTCATTCAGATTTGTTATCCCACAGGAAGCGATGGACATTTTCAAGTTAATGACTTTAGAATGACAGAGAAAATACAGTATGAAAATATATGAAACTGGATGTATGCTGCAAAAATGTGCCAAATTTCCAGGTTTCTACATTATTATCTTTGTATTTTTCACGAAATCAGATTATGGTCTGATGGGACAATACCCTTTAATATAGAAAAATAGGTGAATTCTATACTAGTATATTTTTGTTAAATGCTGGAAAATTTAATAGCATCATTGTGACATTAGCATTTTTATGTGCTGACATGCATGCTCATACACTCCAATGAATGAAATATGACAATGAAGATATTCTAATTGCCTCATAGCTAGCCCGGGTTCCCAGGGTCTGTTCTTTTCATTCCTGAGGCTGCCATCTTGTAACAGGGGGAGATGACCAGTGCCTGTCATGTTCATTTAGCAGTGGATGAGCTCACGGAGCAGAGAACAGCCTATAAAACCGGTCCTGCACTGGCACACAGTAATTGAATTACTCCTCCGTCCAGCGCTGTGTTCATTTACTGTTCTGAAATCTGCTTCTTAGGGTAAAACGGGATGTTTGCAGTCGTAGTGTGAAAGTATTCAGCTGCTGATACGCTCGAGTACATTATTTTTGTGTAAAAATAATAGTTTGCAGAGAGGTCGACCGGTTCTGTCAGGCCAGGTGCTCCGGTAAACATTCATATCTGTCAAAAACAAGAGGTGAATTACTACCTGTCTCAGTGTGGGTGCTGGTGGAGGTGGTGGGCGGGGTTTAGCATCATAAATCTGCTGTGTTCAACCAGAGAAAATTCGGCATCTTCACATCTTTTCTTAATAGGGTTTGAATACGAAGCCCAGGCTAATAAAAGATTGGCCTGTCATAATGAATCAAGAAGGCCGGTGCCAGGCAGGTAGTGTGAGTCTATCCTCTCACATATCCATCTCTGGGACAACGTGTCTGCATGGCTGGAGAACAGAGACCAGCTGACACCCTATTTGGCTCTGCACAGAAATTAACATTCGGCCCAGGAGAGACAGAAGAGACGGTGTTTGCAGCAGCATGGCTTCATCTTCTCCCACAACGGGCGCCGAGGCCCCAGAGGGACACGCAGATGGATTTGCATGCCACTCGCTATTCTCTGCTACCTGCTGCAAATTTATTATTGTGGCAAGTCTGCTTCCCCAACAGCAACGTGTAGGACTTTTCAAACCCAAATTGTATCTGCAGGCTGTGAGGAGACCCACCCACACTTTCCATGTCTCGCACACACTCATAGGAGGGGAGAAGCTGCATCAAAAAGTAATCATGGTGATCTGAATCAGGTGTCAAACCTGAGGTCTGATAAAGTGTTCATCTCTTTGAGACAGGTTAAAGTTTGTTGATGAGGATCCACAGCGGTGGGATCCGTGCAAATCAAGAACCATTGATTGATATCTTTAGATTGATCATGTAGAAAAAAATAAAATGAAATGAGACAAAAATAAAAGTAAACATCAGGAGATCAAAAACAAAGTAGTAGCTTTCATAAGCAACTCAGTTTACATGAGTGAAAAGGAGTAGGAAGAAGTATTACCTTCACATTAAACAACATTCAATTTCAGTTTTCATTTATAGACTAATGTAAAGCTGCAAATTCCCTCTCATGAAAAATTATAATTTAGCTTGAAAAATAACTTGTATGATCACAGGTAATTTTTGTTAGTTGAATAATACATGAATAAACACATTGTTTTGCTTTAAAATGTTTGATATGGAATTCATGTTTAAGAAAGTTTTGTTTTTTTCCTCTGAATATAACCAGCGACACAGACTTAGAAAAGTGTAAGAATAGTACATATGTACAAATAAAAGTTAAAATCACAGAAAAAAGAGAAAAATCATTTTCTGTCCCAGTGCTCAGTGTCTGATAGATGTTTTATATGAGATCTGTTGTCTGACACCAGTCAGTGTAAAGCCTCTGATGTCATGAAAGGTGAACTCCAGCCACCAGTGAGTGACAGAAGTAGTGGATATTTGACCCATTAGTTTAGTTGTTTTTGGTGTCTGAACTGAATCAGATCGCGTGATGCATGATATTGAAACATGAAAGTAATAATAATCACAATCAAAAAATCCTCTCATTGCAAATGAGATGTACTTTCTTAGTACATAGACTGATTGCAAACGGGAAATGATAACTGTTAATTATGTCTGTGTCTGGTGTCCATGAAGACACCAAAGCGAGCCCTGTACGTCCACATACGATGCGGGGGCAGCGAGATAGCGGTGCTATTTGACGATCTCGGGGGAATCGTGATTTGACGCAGTTGGACGAAACACCTGAGCGCCGCGCTGTCAATCACTGCAGACCTGCATTGTGATATGCTCAAGGTCAAATACCTGTGGGAGGATCATGAAAGACTGGGAGAGAGATATATGATGGCGCTAGGGTCACCGGCTCACATTACCTTTCCTTTGTCCCCTATACGAATGAGTATCATCTACCTGATTATCTATTATCATGTTATTGGACGTTAATTTAACAAGCTGTTGAGAGTGCTGGAGAATCAATACCTTTTAAATGCTGTTTATGTGTGATTAACGGTTAATATCCTCACAAATTATTTAATATAATAAGGCCATTTGTCTTTCACATGCGCCCGGTACCCTGCAAAGAATAATAGAATAATAAATGAGGACACTAGTGAAGAGGAGATTTCTGATGCTTTCCCCTGCTCCGTTTTATTACCCATATCCTCTTTACAGCTACAAAGCTGCACTATGGTTATTTTATGCAAGTCATAAAATTAGGCTGAGATGGAATTAGCAGACTCGGGGCTCTTTATAGGTCAAGCCGGTAGTTTATGAGCCCACGACTCCCTGGCACTATTGTCAGGAGGCTAGTTAGTGGGGTCTTTAAGCATGATTTAATATGTCCATGTCTTGGAAAATAGTTAAATAGCTAATTAAATGGAGGAGTTAATTTACATATTAATTGACCTTCCAGTAATATTTATATTGATACCTACATGAGGACCCCTTGTCTTCATTGCCTTTCATCATAGTTAGTCTGAGCAAATATGGTGTAACTTTTTTTGTTTAAACTCAAGTTTCTTTTTATTGTCGCTGGAGACGGGCTTTGTATTCCCCCGCCATGTCGGGCGCACAGCTGGCTGAGGTTCTGTGTGGAGGACTCCTTTTGTTGGCGGATAATGGAGGGAGCATCATAAACGGCAAGGGGAAGTAGCCTGGGGGGGTTTATGGCGTGTGCGTGTGTGTGTGTGTGTGTGTGTGTGTGGAGGTGGAGGACAGTGTCTGTGTCAAAGCTGCTCTTAATTATAGCTCTAATCACCAATCAGCCTGGCGACAGAACAGAACAGGACCCCGGGGGCCCAACATGAACCCAACCTGTACAGAATTAGCACAACATTTCACCTGCTGCCCAACACACACATTCAACCACACACACACACTCTACCTTGTTGTCTCCATAGAGAGAGAAGATAAATCTGTTTGTTTGTTACTCTCCACTCCAACTATAAAGAGATTTGTGCCACATCCTCTATGATAATAATCTACGGCACAAATGTGGCCCCTGCATGTTGCATTGTCATGTTGATGTCCGCTCGGGCCATTGAGGGGTAATGATGACACGGATCGCTGATGATAGATGGGAAGCACATTGTTTGTTTTCGGGGGGGGGGGCGCGTCCGTTCTGCGTGCCGTGTTGTTAGCATGGTAAGTGTGTGTTGAAGCCTATTATCAGGTTGATCATTTGTCACGAGCCTGTCTTCACTTTGTCTCCCACATTCTTTTTGGATAATGGCCCTTCAACTGGATCTGCATACAAGGTGGTGCCTCAACAATAGCTGTCCTGACGGGCCCTTTTCAGGCCGTGTAAACTAAAAACGTGGCACTGAGACGACAATAAAGCACTTTATGTACAATTCACCCACTGCTGCTTGTCGTTTGAAATGTCTGACATGTCGATCAAGTTCATTGTAACATTTGAGGCAAAATGCCTCTGTACAGCGCATTTGTGTGTGTGTGTGTATATATATATATATGTATGTATGTTTGTCTCCAACTGGTTTATACAAGATGGCTGCTGAGCAGAGCCCCCCTGATCCAGCCACAGATCAGCAGCTGCCCAGCAGACCCTCACAGCCATCAGCAGCACCTCAGGGCCATCAGCCCTCATCCCTCACCGGGGCTAAGTAGCCTGTCACAGGAGGCTGTAACTGCAAATTGAATATTGTTATGATCCCTAGACGTTTCTCATGAACGCACCATGTGTGCTCATGTTGTTGACATCTGTTAGGACAGGCCAGCTGGGCTGACAAACATCACAGGCATCTGCAATTGTCACCTTTTGCAGCTGAAAGTTGACTTTTCTTCAGATATATGTCGTGACTTTTACTGTATTTAATGATTACATTTACAGTGAGATAATGAAATAATGATGAATATTTTCCTAAAATACTGCCCAATGTTTGCACTATTCACAAAAGTTCATATATATAATAAATCATTCATGAATGGCATGGCCCCGTTTTTGTTCACTTTGGACTGTGAACAAAAAAAAAATACATGTTCAAGATTTCTTTGTGAAAAATCTGGAGAAAACTGACATGGTCAAAAAGATTAGTCACTGGAAGGATAAGGGTTTTATTTGTTTTCATAAGGGGGGGTGATGATTTTAACTTTGTATTTCTACAAAAATATGATTGTAAATAATGTTTACACATACCAGTGAGATGCTGATTGCGGTCAAAGGGATCTGTTCAAACACAGATACTGTGTCATCAGGCTGGATGACACGGGACAAATTAAATGTCTTTCAGTGGCAGTTGATGTTGAGTTTGGGCACACACAGAACAGTAATGTGACCAACAGCTGGTCGCTCATAATATTTCTTCTGCTCTGCGTCATTTGTGCAGCGATTAGTGTCTAAGTGTCCTCAGGACTGTGTCCAGGCTCTGCAGCAGTAGCCTCCATATCCGTTAGGCAGTGTCCCAGGACCAGAAAGCAACGCAGAACTGAGCCCCAGAGATGTCAGCTGCTCAGTAACAATAATCTAACAAGCACCCCGCCCCATCCTGAGCCTTCGCCAGAGTCCAGCATTTCCATCTGACCAACTCTATAAAATGGACACCTGCCACTCGGACCACATGCATCTAGTAGGAGAGCGGTGAGCTCAATTGCACAGCAGTCATCACCGGCTCCCGGCTGATAGATCAGATGTGGTCCTCAGGAAGAGGTTCAGTGCCTGAGTCACACCTTAAAGGTATCTGTTCTTGCCTTTAAACTAAACTTTATTGTGACCCCCTCTCGCTGTTATTGCACAAGTAGCAATTCTCCAGGACTGGACTTTATCATTCACACCGTCTATGAATCTCAGGGGCTTCGCCACTGCACTCCTCCAAGCTATAATTCCTTTGTTGCCCTTTTCGTCTCAAGGGCCAGTGGAAGGGGAGAGAGAAGTGTGTGGGGAGGGGGGGAGCAGACATGACAAGAAAAGTTTTTCTATTTTCAGTTTAGCAAACAGCTGTGCTGTTTCCTCAGTCACTTACAGTGGATCTCCAAAGTAACATTTGTTGATTCATTTCATTTGTTTCATTTCTGACGTTTTGGACACAAGTTAAACTGGGTATTATGTGTTATTGCTGTTGGTGACGATTAATAATGTTCAAGATATTCAACTTATGCAGGAAACAACACTCTGTTAAACATCAGATGATGGTTAGTAGGTCTGATGAGCACAGGGTGATGTGTTCAACTTTAGAGCAGCGGGAAGGTTATTTAGTGATGTGTTGTAGAAATAATGCTGCTGGATGTGATGATCCACTAGTCTTTGTTCTTATGGCGTCTTCAGTTTTCTGTCATGTAAACGATGACAATGAAACAAATCAAATACAGGTCAATTTCCAAATTCCAATTCCAAATTTTCCTTTTTCTTTTGTAACAGATGATGTCCCCGTCTGCTGCCCTCGCTAAGAAGCCCTTTATCTTTTGCTTAAAGCTCAGCTGAGGAATATCACCACATCTATATTTCAGTTTAAAGCTGGCTTGGAAAGAATTCAGGAAATATACTCTCATCTGTGTCTGCACACAACTAGGATCCAAACCATTAATCAGTAACCACAGAGAGCCATTATTATTCTTTTTATTATGGAACTTTACATCAAAATTTTGGTTTTAGCATTTAAAGCTGATGGTGAGAAATTGAAAGTCGGGATGTGAAGGGCTGTGATCCACAGCTGTTTGCCTTGCATCAGTGTGCTTTATCGCAGACGTGGAGGGCATCCCTCACTAGCTTTATACCATTTTCTGAATGTTTCATTACACTTCCATCCTTCCTAAGGTTTCCACCTTCACTGACCCCCCTCCCCACACACACACACACACACACATTCCCACTTAGGGAAAAACACTGCTGATATTACAGAGAAATGTCTCGCAGTTGTCTTAGTGGCTCATTAAGAGGCTGTTACAAAAACATTAGTGTTGCTGAGGTACACTGCCGACGAAAGGTGACTGTCTTTACAGCCATGTGTTTTCCAAAGGTTCCTGCAAAAAGGGAAAAGGCAGTCATAGAAAATATAAACTGCAGATAAACGACATGACATAAAACTAAGGCCCGTGTCCCGTCAGGCTCCAGTGGATTTCCACCTCAAGATGCCTTAAAATTCACGTCTTGGGAACAGTGCTAACATCCTTTTTCTCCTCCGGCTAGAAAAAGGGTTATTTAGGTGCTGTAATGAGAGGGTTTTATGCCTAGATTGTGTTATTTCCATCAATGGAACGCATGCATACGTCTTCAACATGTCATACGATGACAGAAAGGCATTTGTTGAAGGAAATTGTCACAGCTTGTGCCACTGACCATGTTTGGCCTTGCAACCTTGGATGAACCAGCGAATCTTGTAAATACCTCCATGAGATAAAAAGGGCAAGTTTTCGCTCTCTAAAATGGCGGTACCTAACCCACCCGTGGAACATAAACGTGTCTGTGAGATGGAGAAGATGGATGGTGGCCCACGTGCCTCCCTTAATAAAAAGGTCTTTAAACCCTCGTCCAGATCTTCTCCCCATAGAAGCATGATATTAAAGAACTGGGCTTGCTAAACCTAATGGATCGGCAGGAAAGTTTAAAAGCACCGAGGGGGTAGGCCATTATGCAAAACAGGTACAGCACAAGTAATCTGCGCCCTGTCTCTCAGCTGCCAAAGACAAAGAACACATGCAGAGGCCCTGATTGCTTCTTAAGAAGCTCTTCCTGCTGCCATGATGGATCCTGGTATTTTGACTGTTAATATGTTTGAATGAAAATTATTTATACATTTCGGTGAGCTTGAGCGGCTCTCCCTGTGATTACTGTCTCTGAAAATGAGAGCGGAGGAGCAGGAAATTTCCATGTCACAGAAGCTTGATGTATCCTCAGATTATGGGCTGATTGCGACTCAGATGAGCACCGCGTAGAATCGTTTGCCTGCGCCTGTGACAACTCGCTGTCCCTGACAAGGCCTCTTAGTTTTTGCAGTTATTGATGCGTTCTGCACAAAGGCAATCCATCGATGGTGTCTGCAGGCGGAGTATGGGTATGGAGGGAAGGTGGTTATGTATGTGTGTTAGGTTGAGGGGGGTATTTAATACACTCAGAGGCCGAGGAGCATCATCCTGAAGGGTTTGATCCACCGCTGTACAGGAGAACTGATTAAAAGCGAATCATGTTCACGGGGTTTCTGTATGTCTGAGAGCTGCGTTGACAAGAAGGATCCCATGACGAGCAGGAGAGGAGCTGAAATGACGAGAGGCATTGGAGACATGGAGGACGTTGTTGAAGGGAGCGACACAGATCTTTGATACATTTACACCTAAAGATCTTCAGGATGTCACAGCTTCCTAAAAGCTGTTAATAACAAAGTGGGACACACTGTTTGATTAACTTAACTTCATCTGCTAAAGGATTATGAATGTTGAGTGCAGGTATTTTCTGGTTCCAGTGCACCTCTAAAGATATTGAGCATTTGACGTCACTTTGGGAAACAGACATTTTGTGCCATTTGTAGACCAATGAATTAATTGAGAAAATGTTTCACAAATGAAGCAGTGATAATCACTCTTTTCTGTTATTTTAATTCTAAATATAAAACAGTTTGTTGTTAGTAGAAACTTTCTCTAGTTGGTTTTGAATGTTTTATCTCCTTCAAAATTCAATGCAGTCTTTCATTTGTCTCCTTTTCTGAAAGGTTGACTTTTTGAAGCTAAAAGCTAATCAACACATCGTGACGAGGACTTTGGCGGGGGCCTCGGATATCCGCCTCCAAGCTCCAATACATAAAAGTGATTGATAGATCCACTTACAGCACAACAATCCCCCCGAGGACAATTACCAGTGCTTTGGTAATTCTGCAATCATGCCACTTGATCACAGCTCAGCTCACACTTTCATCCAGTTTTTGGACAATATTCAAAAGAAACTTCTGGCTCCTCCTTTGAGGAAAGACTAATGAAAATATTCCGGCAGCCAACTTTTCAAGCCAATGACAACCCAGGCAGTGTGATCATGCTACTGCAGGCGAAGAGGAGCAGTGACACTTTGCAGTTAAATGGAATTATAGGAAGAAAGAAATTACACACACATATTCAGCTGAATGTGATACACAGACATTCTACCGAAGCCCCCAGGCATGGCTTCAGTCGTCCCTGTCCCTCTCTTTTGGGGCCTGATTTGAATACGAGCCTTGTTTTATGGAGGAAGGTAATTGGAAGTGGGTGATTTACTGCAGTGTATACAGGGACTGCATCCAAGAAAATATCTGGAAGCAGGGAATAATTGCTTTGCAGCCCGCCGCTACATTTATCCGGACACAGGTATATTTTAACCACCAGGTGTTGACAGTGTTGACTATTAGCCGGCACATAAATTATTCAGCACTTACACGGAGGGGAGAAATGGGACAAATCTCCTTTCCACAGCGACAACAGGACAAAGCAGCACGCAGGGGGAAAAGGCAGTCATTTTTTCTTCAATTACAAAAGGCAAATATTTATTATTTATAAGTACTTGCCTTGTATGGGCTTAAATGTTATTTATGAACCTGTTGCATAGTGATTTCCAATGTAACTCATTATTTTTAGCTGCAGGGTGTTGTAAAGGAGCAAGGATATATTTAATGACACTCTGCTAGTCGGTGCAATTACACTGTAATCATTATGTAAAATGTCCTATTAATTAAACCAATTTCTGCCAGGGGAACATTCTTTTCTGCAGGGCCCGTGCCTCATCCCTCAGCTGCCACGCTGCCTCTTGTTTTTCACCAGGCCCCTATTATGTTGTGACTTTTCTGCATACATATTTATAAAAGAGATTTTCATTATCCCCGAGATTCAGAGCCACTTTCAGATTAATAGATAGAACCTGCCATTGAGGTTTGAAAGGCAATTAGGTTTCTTTCCAATCAAACAATATTTCAGGCCTTTTGGATCACTGCTGGAATGGAATGTTGTTTGCTATTGGGGATGTTCCGCTCATTCACACTGACAGACAGAACAATATTAAAATGAATTCACATCTGTCCTTCAAAACTTGTCACAGCATTTTCAATTTAAAATCATCCTCCTGACCCAATCGACAGAATTCCAGTTCTGTCTTCCTTAAAGAAAATGTTGGCGCTGGCAATCGTGGCAGGAAAGAGTAGGTGACCCCCTCCTGACTCTTTATCTGCTGTTCTGGCAGTCCTGATGTTTGTGTCGTGACCAGGGGTCATCGGCACTTCCAATGCTCTTCAGACACAATCTGTTGTCTTTACTTCTTGGCACAAAGGAAACGATTAAGAAAACAATTCAATAGAGAGTGAGAACACGAGCATGTGCATCTACATTGCAAATGCAGCCGCTGCGGTGCTTGTTATTCAGAGAGCAGAGGTTAGTCCTCTTTGTGAGAGTGACTATACAAGACGTCTTCTGAATACAACACTGCGGGTCTTTGGAGGGAATTAAGCTGCTCTGTGTGTCACATTCAAAGTATATGAATCCAGTGGAACAAGCTCATGAAACTGTTTCATTTGACGAGAAAAGCTGCATTAAGAGATACTGAACAACGGATACTGAACAATACTGAGCCTACAGGAGACTGCAGAACCAAGGATGTGTATGTGTGTACTTGACACCCTTTCATTTCAAACATTTCCAAGTGTGACTACATTAGTACGAAGTTTGTCGTCATGCATCATTTGCAAACATGTTGTGAATTTTGTTAATACCGTGTGGATGATGGCAACTTTTTCTTTGGCTTGTCCATTTTTCATGGACAAACCTCTTCAAATGTCAGATTATCTGGTTGAGAATCCACATCGGCAGCGCTGAAGTGAACCAAAACGGACAGTTTAGCAAGTGTGTGACTGAGACCGAGTCAGGTCCTGAGTAAATTAAATTATGTGTTTGGAAGATATGTGGCTCATTCAAAAAAAAAAACCAACAACAAACAAACAAAAAAACATCAGGTCAATATTCACTAAGGTGAACATGGGCTTGAACTGATTCTAAGCATGGTCACGTCTCCCACTGTGGCAAATGGACTGTATAAAACTGAATAAAACAAGGTTTAGTTGCTGTGTCATTCCAGCACCAACACCATACAAATGTTTGTAGCAAAGAAAATACGAAGCGTCGCCACACAGAAGTTGACTTCATTTTACCCATCAGTCATAAAAAATCAAAAACCTGCATATACATACAAAAATGGTCAGACTTGATGTTTTTACACTGTGGTCATGAAGCTATTAAGAAGCATCTGACACAGATGGCAGCATCTCCTCCACTCCACGCAAACCTCGCTGCATGTCGTGTCCGTTCATAACGTTGTTACAGATGACTATCTCGGCTTGTCAGTCATGTTTGGTCACAGACCGAGCTGTGAATACAACAGTCTGGCCCTTATCAGGAGGCCTAAAGCTCCTTGTGCGAGCGTGACTAAAGTGATGACGGTCTGAGCGGCTTACGGAGAAGTGTTGTTAAAGTCGAGACACCTGCAGCCAAAAGACGGGACTGTTTCTGTGTTTATCATTAAAGAAAACCTATCAGCAGTGAGGGGCAGGTGATGTGTGATATAAAACAATTCCTAGGTGCATCAAATGCCACTTGAACATATATCAAACAGAAGAAAACGACAACAAAAAAAGAATCTGGAGATTGCGATGCAATCATGAATACAAACGCACACACATTCAGATATTTTCAATCTGCAAGACATCAGCAGGTTAAAGATGATTATCTCACAGGCGAGAGGTGGCACCATGATTCTTATCACTGGTATGAATTACAATATTTGTACTGCGAGCTTTATTTGCGTCTGGCAGACGGATGGCGGGGATGCGTTTTAATCCATTATACCGCAGTGTGGTGTCAAATTAGGCCGCTTCATTAATATACTATACACAAGCAAGAGGGAGAATGAAAATAGAGGAAAAGGCAGTGGTAGGAGGGGGGCAACTGTACATCAGGGAGACATTATGATTATTCCGTCTCTCTGAGATGAGGGCAAATTATAAGAACATACACCTTTTTCATCTGTTTGGATAAGTGGGGGCTGGCGCCTGATGGATGACTGTGTTTACAAATGAGGGTGATAATGTTAAGCAGTACATGTACACCAATGATGCTGTGGCTAGTCACACACACACACACACACACACACACACGATGAGGAGGCAGACTGATGGTAAGAGTGCCCTGGCTAGCGGATTAGGCAATCTTCCCAACCACCAGCAGATTGATAGAGTCACAGCTCACAGACGCAATTGCAACAGGGAGGAATAAAGTTTGGCCTCCTGGAATCATCTGTGCTTACTGCCGGCTGGTATGAACCTTAGGAGAAAGATGACCTGTGAGGGAGACAAAGCACGGGACGTTTATTTCCCTTCTCTGTGTGTCCAAGCACCTGTGAAGGACCGTCATTGCGTTTAGTATCGCCACATCCGCCAGAGAATACGTGCTATTATTTTTTATTAATAATTAGTGAATATAGAGACAAACGGCTATTACACTGTGTATGGTGTTTCCCTCTGATGCTGCTGTTCTTTAGAGCTTTTGGCCTCAAATGGTGAAGAGGAGTGAGGAATAAAATATCAGCAACTAACGACTGTACGCTGCACTTACTGACACAAAATAACACCAAAGGAAATCAGTCTCCCCCTAGTAGCTTGGTTGGTTATAAAAGCATAAACCCTGCCCCCTCTTTGTTTGCAGACGGGCCAAAATCAAATTTCTCTGCATTGCACCGTATTTTTCTCACGGACTGTGTTATTTTAGGTCAGTCTCATCATGTCACTGCATGTTTGTAATGAGTTTGTTTTGAATAAACTATCCAACGCTATAAATGTCACCTTATGATTGACAGCTGTTGTGAGTGAAATTTGGTGGCAGACAATTTGGGAATTATCACCAAGGGGGGGAAAAAAAAGACAGAAAGTCAGTGTCACTTTGCATACCTACATGTGGCTACGTGGAACTGTAAAAATCCAAGAGATTTTGGTTTAACTTGGGTGGAAGCCGAGGCATGTTGTCCAGATACAGACGAGATACAGTCTATTATTTATGTAAATACAATTGTAGAAGAGTGTGACTGGAATTTTAGCTAATTTATCTATTTTCTTTATCTGATAGACAAGTTTGTGGATTAACATTTACTGATAATTCCACAAATAAACATTATTTAAACATTATTAAACCCTGTTTGCTAACATCTGCGTTCGACGCAATCATACAAAATGTTCTCTTAATGTTGATTTTGAAGTAAATCACTTCCTATATTTGAATATTAATCACTGGATAATTTTAAAATGTCCATGAATTAACAATCTATTTCACATTTCTATAGCTCAGATATTTTCATCATGAGCCAGACTCTTACTTGAAGTGGATAAATGGACTGATGGCGTCAGACGCAGCCGCTGTTGGAAGTGGGGTCAAATGTCTGCGTTACAATGCGTTTGGCCCCCAAGCGCGTTAAAGACTCCTTCCTTCGGGATCCCCCATAACTCCACGGGCCGTACCGTGTCATCTTTCTGCGGGTGTCACAGGAAATAGACTGATGAATCACTTCCTGGTGTCACTGCTGTGGACTGGTGACAATCAGTGAAATGATAGTGTCTGCCTGCCTACACGTATCTGTAATTGATAGCCCAAACCCCAAACACTCGCCTCCCTCCGCTATCTATGATGGAACATTGGATTGAAATCACTCCCGATGAGGTGGGGTCTGGGCCATTTGTTATTTACTTCCCGCTCGCTTCACAAGATCCCCCCCCACACACACACACACACACACCTCCCCCCTAAACCCCTTACCAACATCAACACCCTCTCAACCGCCCCCCACAGCCCCCAGTCGCCCCTGCCGCCAGGGTTTTTGCCACAAGAACACATTATGGTAATAAGACAGCATGTGTGTATAGGAATCAATCAAGTGAAAAGCCTATCGCAAGAGTTATGACACAGCAAAGTCTGTTTGTAACTTTTGACTAATGGCGAGCACTCCCCCTGTGGATGGATGGCGAAGCAGGATGACCTGTAGGACTAGGAAGTGCAACAAGGGTGAAGTTGGCTGGAGGGTTTTGTGTGTGTGTGTGTGTTGGAGTGGATGTCACCCACCATGGCAAACCAACGTTAAACACATTTTCGTGACAATATATGGCTGCACAGCGGTGATGAATCCCATCTCAGATCCCGCTCATCAGCTCTACCGCCACCTTGGCACTGCCTCTCTCCAGCTCGCTCTCCCCGCTACCTCCGATCTCTGTGCCGGCCTGATTTATAAAGTTGTTATGGCAATTCGCTCTAATGTTATTTCCTGACACATAAATACATATATCTCAGGCAGGTATTACAAGGCCTGTAATGGAGGAGCATCAGGGATGCGCTGGGGATCATTTTAGGATATTTGGCAGAATATTAGTGATTGCACAGAGAGAGAAACTTCCAGTAGCATTAATCCTCAAGGTACAATACAAAACACTGCCTCACTAGCATCAGACCGCTACAGTCATCGGTTTTATTGGCCTTTCTGTGCTACACTTTCTCATTTAAACACTTGGGTTTATTAAAAGTATTCATTCATTTTCAGTTATTTTGAATTGTTGCGAGTACTTTGTTCTTTTAGTTCGAGGTTGGCATGCGTACTCGACTCAACCGGCATACACTGAGATTTGCAAAATCACTGCTCGATTATGTACTTTTACTACACAAAACGTTTCATTGCCTGTATAAAAAAGGGGACATTGCATTTTTAGACAATTTACTTTTCATGTAACTGAAGTGAGCATATTTATGTCAGGGGGTGGCGCTACTGAGAAGAATTGAAACTAGCAATTGATAACCTGATAATTGATAACATATTGTCGTACATTTTTAATTTTTTTTTTATCAATGATCTTATTTTTTGTAAATTATTTTTTATAAAATAATTAGTCAGTGGAGAGCGACACGGTGGAGAGGTGGTTAGCGCTGTCATGGCAAGAAGTTCCCGGGTTTGACTCCTGGCCTCGGCTCTTTCTATGTGGAGTTCCTGCCGCAACCCGTAACCAGAATAAGTGGAAAAAGATGAATGGATGAATGGGTGAATGAATGAATGAATGAATGAATGCAGTCAGGGAAGTTTGCCCCCTGCTGGTCAGATGTGTTACTTTCCAGACCTGGAAGTCCCAGTGTTTTATACCATCCTTGATTTCATTTAGCAACTTTTCCGAGCTGCTCCAAGCATCAGGTCCACAGATGCCGAACAGCCATAATGTGTCTCTGTCATTAAACACAATATGACCCATCACTCCTTCAGGGCCTGTGGCAGATATTCAGATTTGCAAATCCAGGGGGCAAATTGTTTGTGGACTCTCCATTATACCACTTTCTAATGTTGTCATTAGCAATCAGCTCACTGGGAAAACTGGATGGCAGGAGGTGGAGGAAAATCATTTGAACCTTGGGCTCTGCCATGGATCCTTTGCCGCGGAGGGGGGTCAGGGGTGCCGGTCAGGGTGACAGCTCGGGTCAATACTCAGGAGACGATGGCGGATCATAGTGTGGGGTGGGAGGTGGGGTGGCGTTGGGTGAGTCACAGTAGGGAGTTAGAGTAGGTCTCCTTCCCAGATCTGACAGCTGCACAGCGAACTCTGCAGAATGGACCACAGACAACGAGGTGTGTGCGTGCATGAATTTGTATGCGTGTGCTGGAAATCAGTGGGAGGAGACGGTGTGAGTGATGGTTGCTGACGGCGCCAACTCTGGCCACACAGAGTGAAGGTATTGAAAGGTGTGACGGCCTTGTCAGGAAGTGTCCCCCCCCCCGTCCTCTGCTGCCAACCAGCTCCCTCCTCCGCCACGCAGAGGGCACGGCATGCCGCACACGACTGACACCTGAGATATTGAGTTATCGATACGGTGTCTGTGTGACGGCGTGTGCGTGACAGCGTGTGAGCACAACCGAGAGCGTTATCGATACCAAAGAATGGAACATGAGAGCACTAGGATTGTATGTGTTGTGTTTCGTGTCACCGTGTACATGTGTGACGGGGTTATTGATATTGCGCACTTGAACTCAAACCACCCATCGATTCATGTAAGTCAGATAAAAACTCGGGTCAGAAACATGACGGAGAGGTTTGCTGGCGGAATCTCAAGTTTTTATCAAAGACATCCAAGGACGCTGACGACGCAGGAGCAGTGCTATGACCCGATCTGTACAGAAAACAGGATTCGCTGTAATTTGTTCAGCACATGTGCAAACTGCGCGAATGTGCTACTTCCTTCCTGAAAAAGTATTTAAATAATATCTCTACAGATAGCATTTTAAACACAAAGAATGTTATCATGACTATTTATTACGAATTAAATGTTTTTATGTTTTTTCTATAATGTTACGTCACTTTCAGGGCTTTGTTTTTTCTAATTCTTTTTTTTATTTTTGATTTACTAATAACTACATTTTCCTTGTTTATGGTCTCTCTTGTTTTTGGTAAATGAATGTCTAATATATGGGGCTAATTTTGAACAACAAAAAACACTCTCACACAAACACACTTTAACATCTGGAAAACATAATCGGATGACTAAAAAGGCACTTAGGCACATGTCTGCTGCTTTCTGCAAACAAACATTAATGTGATAAAAAAGCATTGTTGCGTGTTTAGAGATCAGTCGAAAAACAATGGCGGTGACGGAAGTTGGCGGAAGCTCTAACAAATCGCATTGACTGTACCGATCGCGTAATGACAAGCACGAATCTACCAAATAAGCCGATTTTAGCGCAGTATAATTTCAAGTCAGACCGTAAAGCAAATTTCAGGAATTTGATTCACATTCGCTGGTATTAAACGATAAACGCTCGTATCAAACTGATGACACATGGGTGATAACATTTGTGTGTGGGCAAAGAAAAATGGAAGCAAAGGTGTCAGCGGGTAATAGAAAAATCCAGATGTATGATGTAAGGTATGAATGTGAGACATAAAGACATTTCAGCCAGATGGGGGCTATTTGGGATGGAGGAAAGAAATAACCTCAATTTGTTCTCCTTTGTCCCTCGCCTCATGAAAAAAAAAAAAAAAAAAAAAAAAACCTTTACAACTTGCTTTGCTTTATCTGGGTTTTCTGGGGGATTTTCAAGTTTGGCAACTTGTCACTGGGATTGGAGCTGCTGGAAATATGATGTTCGGGTCACAGCTTTCGCTGCTAGTTCAATATGTTGCCGTGTGATTGAGGTAGGCTCGGCGGAGAGGATTTGGACGATTGATAAAGCTCCAGGTGGTCGCAGGGGTCAGCACATATTGCACCACTGTTGTCATAGAAGAAAAACTGACTTTTTCTCTGCAGGGATTTAATTTGCTGCCTATATTTTTATGATAACTTATAATTTTTTTCATTGTCTTATTTTTGTTTTTTTCTTCTTTTCTTTGCAATGCACGTTCTGCTCTGATGCTCCGCCAGCCCCCGGAGAGCTTGGTCAGCCAGCTTCACTCCCCTCTCCCCCTGTCTTCATCACTATCAATTGTCTTTGAACAGCTCCGATCATCACCTCAATTATCTGTTGTCCTGCCCACCTGATGGGTTTTTTGCCAACTATAACTTCTCAGCGGTGGACAGGGAATAATGACACTTGAGGTCTGTGCTTGTGTAGCAGGTCGGAATACAAAGAGGGCCAGCGGATGTAGATGTGACTGTAAAAAGAATCTCCTTTACCTTGCACACACACATTGATGCAAACACAATTAAGGAAGAGACAGCTGCAACATGAGAAAATCCACGTGCATACACACAGTGCACTACAGATGTTGATGCACACACACTGACACACACACACACACCAACCTCTTGCCCGCCTCCTCCTGAAGAAAAGCCATTTACTGACCGAGCGCCGAGGTGTCAAGCTCTAAAGTGAATTTAAGTACGTGCTTGATGTGTTCTCTCTTCGCCCCTTCTTCCCCCTGTCTCGTTCGCTCTCTGCAAGGCCGAGAGAAACTCATTTACCCTGCAAATCCAAATTCACAAGCCGAGTGGGAAAATATATTCATACCACAGGTGATCTTATTATGGGCGCGGTAAACTGAGCAATGAGAACATCATCCACTGCAAATGACACCTAAACACATATCGACAAAGGGAGAAATAAGTAAGAAAAGTAATATCATCTGCATAATCGGAGAAAATCAGTCAGACAGCTTTGTCTGGGGGAAAATGGAATGGATCAGAAAGTTCAGTGCCTGAGCGTCGTGCTGTTTGAGTGTGATGGTGATTCCATTTAAAGTAGGAGAGGGATCTCCATGCTGTTAGTGCAGGGAAATGAGTGTGGCAGCTGTAGCTATTAACCAAACAAAGTCTGATCTGGTGCCCGATGAAAAGCTGAAGCTGACAAACCAAGCAAACAGAACATCTAACACAAACGCCTCTCCATGACAGGATCCGTGTGTGTAATCTGTTATTGGCACTCGGATATCAGTTTTAAAAAACATGTATCGGAAGAAAGTAGATTCTGCAACTGCATCAAACTCGCACAAGACTTTTACAACACAAATTGTTTCTTCAGGTACATGTAAATCCTGCGCACTATAATTCAAAGAACTGTGAAATTATTTTATCTGAGCTTTGTGGAGAAATATGAACTAAATTAAGAATCACACTAAATTACACAAGATGTATTACGTCAAAGTTGCTATTGATAAATATGATGTAATTGCATGATCACAGCTGAATAATGGGCGAAAGGATATTATGGGTCTATATTAATAAAACCCTTATTTGGAAGCTATCGTGTGATTTACGCACAGCAAGATGTGAATCAAATTCCTGAAATTTGCTTTACGGTCTGACTTGAAATTAAACTGCGCTAAAATAATGTGATATCATAAGTGCATATATGCAGTTTGCTATGATTGCAATGCAGCAGGAACCGTTTCGGGTGTCTGCTAATGTTCTCTAGTCAGTGCACAGTTGAAATGAAAATGCTGCAAAGGTTATAATTGGCTCAGGAAGTAAAAAATATTATTCTGCGTTGTCTTGGGGCCATCGAGGCAGATAGTGGAGCCATTAGCATTTTTCCTCTTTGTTCCATCTATAAACATTTTTGTTGTCCTGAAGGGTCATCTCTGTATTCCTCCATCTCTCCTCTCCCTTGTAATGAATGAGTGTAATTACCAGGCCTGATTGGTTGGAAGGTCATTGGGAATCCTGTAATTTTTCACTTATGTTAAGCTCCTGTTTGTGATGAATGTACCCAACCTTTCTGTATCCCTGCTTAGATTACTCCAGGCGCAGAAATGCGTTCACAAATTAAGCTGTCCATTGAACACTCTTTCCTGGCCAGGCCAAAATACGTTTATTCAGATAAACAAATGGAAAGCGGTGCGGTCATGGTTTTTAATCTCTGGCCTATTTATTACTTTCGTATACTTCGTATACATCTGTCGATTCACTGACAGCATGAGCTGTGAAGTGTATTTTAATATTCATGTTAATGAATTTATCTATTAAAGCTCATGGCCTCACCAGTGTGGATATTTTCCCCCATGTTAAATTGCTTGAACTGCACACAGGCAGAAATAGGGTGAAATTGTTACACCACGTTTTGCTGGTTGGTGGTAAAACAAACCTTGTTGTTCCTGGGCAACTTTAAAAATGGACTTTGCGTTACTATTTTTTTCCACTCCTTAAAGGTCAAAACTAGCTCAACTGGCTCGTTTGTTGCATCTGATCAGACTCACATTAATGCATTTTAAAACAACCTGATTCTCTAAACTTCCCTAACACACGTACTGAAACTTTGACTGATCTGGCTGAAGTTTCTCTTCTGCCAGTTGAATCAGTCGCCTGTCAAAGCCGACTCTGCCGCAGGGTTCTGACAGCTGCTCCACTTTCTTCACATTCAGCTGTCCATGAAGGAGGGATGGAAGGACGGAGGGATCATTGGATAAAGTCAAGGAGAGGGCCGGAGGGATGGAGGGATGGAGGGATGGAGGGAGTGAGAGGAAAGAGGGAGGATAAGGAGGGGAAGTGTGGGTAGATGTAGCTCAGGAGCGGCAAGCTGGAGGAAAGGAGTGTATCCTGTCAAGATTCCTGTGGTCAAAAGCTCCTCTCTTCTTCTCTTCCTTTCTCTCCTTCCGGGTGGACTCCCAGGTGTCTCTCTCTCTCTCTCTCTCTCTCTCTCTCTCTCTCTGTCTTCTGTCTTTCTCTCCCTCTTTTCTCCCACAATCAGTCAGCTGACAGGTGGACTGTGGCCATGATGGACGATGCCCTCTCTGAGTCCGACAACATTTTCTCTCAGTCCCCGAAGCCAGATCGGGCAGCATGAGGGGTGGACCGGCGTTAGCCTCCGTCAGTGTTTGTGAGGTCCATTTGCTGTGTTCAGTCACCCTTCTCACGACCTCCATATCAGCTGCGCTGTGCTTGTGCAAACTGGAGCTGACCACGCGGCCCTGCCTTCTCCAAATCTGCACAGTGTTCAACACATTTCAACTCTCGCACTTCTGTTTGTCACGAAACAGAAATATGAGAGCACAGATACGTACAGAGACATTTGTCAGGCAGTAAACGCACTGATGAAATATAATGAAATTATTATTCCAAATCTAATCAATAAACATTTTCATTTACAAGAACTTGTTATTCCGTTAGTTAAAAAATCATTTTAATTTCCAAAATATCATGCAAATGTTTAGTGAAACAACTTTGTAATTGGAAAAAAAGGTATTTCCTGCAGCAAAACGGCCCCAACTAAATTCAGTCTCATTAATTTGATAATGCTTAATCAATAAGCCCTTCTGTGTTGAAAGGTCTAGTTCAAAAATTGATTTCTGTCTTTCAATTATTGCTCAGCAAGAAATCAACTTATCATTAGAGACGCTTTAATCTGTTTGCTGACCTGTCTTTGTGGTGCAAAACATTCTGTTATGACTAAGATACAATGACTTTCTCACACACACACACACACACACACGTTCACTGTGAGTACACACACACACACACACACACACACACACACACACACACACACACCCCACCCCCT
>CAAKHB010006275.1:47155-81355 GCA_901007665.1 Aeoliscus strigatus | reverse complement strand
GGGGGGGGGGGGGGGGGGGGGGGGGGGGGGGGGGGGCAGAGGGACAATGATGCCCCCGTGGTGCTGTCCCGTTGGGAAGATGTTCCCAATGGGACTGCTCTATTTTTTCTCAGCCTGAGCTGGAAGAGAACAGCATGGCGAGGTTGTGGGGGGTAAAACTGAAGGGGGGGGGGGTTAACTGCAAAATCATCAGTCTTCATAAGGTCTTTGATCCTGCCGGAGTCTTCTGGTTGAAGAAGATGAAAACGTCCTTTGTTGTGTTTACTTTCAACAAGTCAAGACATGTATGTACCATGGGTCCGGTTTGATGTCATGAACAATGTCCAGTAGAAATATCCAAGATCACTGATGATCAAACAGCAAGTAGACGAGGCTGAAGCTGTAGGTTGGTTGTGTGTGATCCTGTTGTGCTGTATTGTGGCACAAAGGTTTAGTGACCCCACGTTATGTGACAGTGTGGGATTGAGGAGGACAGGGATGAAGCACAGACCCCCTGGGTCATAAATACCATAAGGCCTCCAGCATATTACCCAGTGCCAGGCCACTCTCTGTTCATTACCGCTCCACGCTACTCAGCACTTCATTTAAACCTCGCATTCTTCTAATTAACACCGACTGCTGGGTAGAGATGAGCCAGTACAGAGCCTTGTCTGTCTGTCCCGGCTTTTACTGCTCACTCAATTATGCGTATCTGTAATCACATTTCTTAGAGCTCTTCATTCTTTTCTCGGTTGCATTTCCTGACTTGTAGCAAGTCTGTTTTTAAATCGGCGTCTTGGAGTAGGTGATAAAGGTGTAAAAGACAATAAAGAACAAATTTGCACCATTTGCGCTTCTCAGGCAGTTTGTGACCCTTGTTACTGTAAATGTGCACGAAGCAGCCCCGTATATTTGATTTAAAACCGGAAAGGGTTTCATCAAAATAATCCAAGCGAACCATTTTGTGACATTATGACATTTTTTATAGATGTTGTGATGCACAATGAGTATAAATTAATCAATATGGACAACCATGACATATAGATTTTCACCAGCCTGCCATGCGTCAAATTTTCTTCGTATTTTGCGTATTTTAGCTCTGGAAAATGATAATTAAAAACAACAGCCTCCAAAGTTTTCCTCTTCCAATTTCAGTGTCACCTCAGTATCATTAGGCACTTTCACTCCCCGGTTATTCCATCAGACAGTTTTCTGTGTTTGTGGCTGATTTGAAAAAAATATAAAAAATAACAAAAAAAGAAGAAAACACGGTCACATCAGAATCTGAGAAAACTGTCCAACAAATTGAATGCAGAAAGTATTTATTTATTTATCATATCCACCAATTACACAGTGAGTGTAGAATTAGCTCCGTTTGAGTACTAAAGATAAGCATTTACAGAGCGTCAGGCACGTCGATTCGTTCTCTGCTCTTAAACTCACACATCCGCTCACATTAACCAGCTCTGCATCATGAAATGATGTATGATCGACACACGAGGCAGAAATGAAATTTAGATTTCATTTTCATAATGTCCTCTGTATTTGTAAGGAGCAGGACAAACCAGCCATTCGTCTGAGCTCATATCCGTTTCACAATGCATCAGCCACTGTTATTAAAGGAGTCTTCTGTGCAGCTTCGAGTAAATGATTCTGCTTCTATCACAGGCGCTTATGTGGATCAGATGATGCGTCTACTGAAAGGTCTGTAATGGACTTTTCCTGTTCATTAACTGAGTTATAGCACCGGGATTTTATGCTTTGTGGTTCTAAATTGAATAATACATCTCCAGTGTTTGAAGTAATATTCATATTTTCAAAATCAATGTTAGTAAAATTTTATGTACACAGTTGTATTTGTTGATGGCCAGCCACCGCGAATAAAGACAAGATTTATGAAGGAGAGGGTCTCCTCTCCCTCTATTATCATCACAAGTGAAACACAGACCATAAAAAACTTTAATTAAAATTTTAATTAACACCGGCAATCAATAGGGCGTAACATAACATCTCACATATTTTCAGTGGCATGGAGGAAAATGTAATCAAACAAATACAGAGGGACCAAATATGATGATTTTATAGGCTAATAAGCTCAAGGTAAGTGAGGGAGGATGAGTTTCTCGCTTTTATTTTCTCTTTAGGTCCAATGCTGCTGACTGTTCTTCTAAATCATAAACCACCAAAGGTCAGCTGGAGGTCAGCAGTCTTCATCTAACGTTTGATGCAAAGAAGGAAAATGAACGACAGAAATCGTCTTTGATTATTTTGGATGAAGTGGCTTTCCTCCTGGTACTCCGGCTCCCTCCCTAGGCTAACTGTTTATTGTCCGTAGGCGTGACGGTGACTCCCCGTGTCGGTTCTGGCTTTGACTGACTGACGACCCGTTCAGGCTGCACCCTGACTCTCGCCAGTGTCAGATGATCGTGGCTCCACTTTTTTTTTATAGACGCCACATATTTATTGGAATTTGTAGCTCTTGTGCCAGACAATTTTAGTTTACTTGTATTTCTGTACAATTCTGTAACCTTTAACCTGTCGGCCAGCTGTGTTGTCTCAGTGTACGTATGTGACGGTATGTGTCAGGGTGAGTGTCAGGACGGAGCAAAGGCTGAGCGTGTGTGTGTGTGTGTGTATATCTCAGACGCTGATAAAAGGACTCGCTCTGCAGACCTCACAGTAACCCAGTGATGACAAATAGTTTCCCTCTCTCGTCTTCTCATCACCGGCCTCAACCCTAACTGCGAATTTCATCTGCAAACAGCTCGATTCGATGGGTAAATGTTTGCCCAGTGCCGACAGGGTGTTCAGGGTGAATATTTTTTAAGTATATGTTTGCGCAGTTGTTCCGGCTTTCTCTGTGACAATGTCTCCACTTTTTGGTTTCTGCATTCCTCTGGGGGGGAAATGGGGAAATCAAAATTCCTCTCAGGACATTTTACTGCTGCTGTGACAGGGGAGCGGTTTGGTCTGTTTTGTCTTTGGGAAAGATGTTCACATCTTCTCTGTTAATTCCTCCCCAGGTACAGAGCACAGATGGTGAAACTCTCTGTGGCTTCTTTCCTCTGGCTTGCTTTGCAGTGAGCAGGTTTTTACTGCTTTCATCTAATAAATATTTAGGATTAACTCAGTGAAATGATGCAAACACAGATGAAATGTATTTCATGTGTGCCGTGCTCATGGGGGGAGTTTCAGTACAGCATCACTGAGGTATGAAACGGCTACAACAGACAGGATCACAAGGTTTCTCTCTCCCTCTCTGTCCGTCATTCTCCCACCATGCACACTATCGAGGAAAAAAAGCAGCTAATGTTTTCTGTTCATACCCCAGCCTTCAAATAATTTACTGCCCTGCGTTTACAGAATGTTTGGCCCAAAAGTGTCACTAAATCAGCCCTCAAAGTCAAACGTCACGTAAAACACCAAAAAATAATGTTTATTTTCTCTCTGTCCTGCTCCTGTTCTTTACCACGCTGTCGGCGCGTCGCCACCGGCTCATAGATGTGACAAACTTCCCTTCTGATCTGTGTCAGTAGTCCTTGAGAGGTGACCAGCAGACACGCTGCCTACAATGAACCTACAGCGAGGCACGGCAGTTTCCTGATGCCAGAGAAATGTCCTGACAGCTGTCAATACCTCTCACTCATCTTCACATGAGCTGACCTAACTAAAGTTCGAAAACTACTAACAAGTACATTGAGGCCGTCTGACTTCCTAGAATAACAGGTCGAAGGAAAGTTCTGGAACGGACTGAAAGGTTGAGTAATCTGTGTAATGATGTGTAAACATTTAAGCAGAAACAAGTACTTTATCAAATACTTTTTAAACTGCCCATCCATGTTAGCTTTACTGACTGATAATTTAAGAACAATATTTAAATTTGGCGCATTCTTGGATAACATTTTGCCACATTTTAAATGAAATGCTATACGTCCACACTTGAGGTGATGACTCATTCTCATTGTTCGTTATTTATTCTGTATTTTATCTTGTTTGTACTCCAAACCACAATTGTGGTAAAGAGTTAATATGATATATATAAATATGATTATGACTATAGAACACAGGGAGGATGTAAACTGAATCGAATGTCATTCAAAATTCTGGCATCTCCTCCAGATGGTAGAAACTTGGATTGTCTATGTGGAGGTTAATTTGTCACTGCTTGGTGTCGTTTTATTTCCGGTCTCCTATCGTCAGTAAACGCCGAGCTCTTCTTTGCACAAAAACAAATCTCAACGCAGCCACGTCTGTTTCTGCTGGTGTCGGGTTACATGTATTATTGTGGGTTATTTCTCTCTGGGGATGTATAGATATAGTGGCTTTAATGGCGATGGCACAGAGGACGAGCCCCCCACCGCTGTCACACATACTTGTTCCCGCTCTCAAAGATTCACAATGAGGCGTTCTTTAATAACAAATCATTTCTTTCTGAGTGTGCTTTTTAATCTGGCCGTGCTTGACAGGGCCCATCCTTTCCGCTGAAGGGACAGACTACTTACAGGCCAGGCCAATAAGGCCCAGCAGCCCCGCGCCCTGACTGGGGTGATTTGTCAGACCCCTCTGCTGCGCCAGTGGTGGTCACGCCGATGGATTTATCCCAAGGTAAATGGAGATAGCCCTTGCTGGCCGCCAGTCGGGCGCTCTGATTACACACCCTCCTTGCGACTTGCATTGATAGATGTTGCTTGTGTTTATCTATTTACAATGCCAGTAAATCTGTGAATGTAACACGGGCAGAAGGGGTGCGACTCTTGGGCTCAGTGAGAGAGCGTGAGTCCTGCACAGTTTGATTTATGCTATGCTATGCAGAGCAATAGAGAGAGCACAGATGAAGGGTCTGGGATGAAACAGCTCGGTGGGGCGGAGGTTGTGATTTTGCATTGGGGTCAGGAGGGTGCGAGAATGAATCTCATGCATTTCTCACACTGGGGGCTGTCCACCATGCCATAAGAATAACAAACACGGAGGAAAAGGTGTGAGAGGAGCATTTCAGGCATACAGGAGGAGGCAGAATGTACTTTCCAGACGACAATGTGGAGCCAATTGAAAATGCATGGTGGTGAACAGCCACTCTCATATCTGTGGTGAAGACCAATCCCAGCTTGGTACAATCACTAGGACAAGCTCTGCTGCAGACAGCCCGCCGAAACCAACTCCAGCCACGCAGGGCAGGTCTTCCCTCAGAAGAAATAAAAATGAATTAATTGTAAAAGGGGGACGGGGGGAATCCAATTTTAGTTTTATTGTTGGATACAGAAATACCATTGGAAAAACATATACAAATATAAATATGTAAATATATCTATCAGCTGTTAAAAAACACCAAAAATGTTTTCAATCTGCAATATATGTTCATGTCTACAAATAACATGCATGTAAACATCCCTTTTCTGGACCCTGAGCTCTCCAGTCTCTTACTGAGACACAAGTTTTCTAGGAGTCGCTCAGTGGAAAGAAAGAAATTGGTCCTTGATCATAACCGAAATATGATCCAGTATCCTGAGACAGCAAGTCAGCATTCCAGATCCAAAGACCTGCAACACACAAGTATAACGTCTGCACAGAAGCATAAAAAGAAAATCTAGCCTGTACTGTGTCAGATATTTTTATGATCGATGACAGATGATGATGTAAAAGAGGAACCGTCCACTGCCCACGACAAACTGGACTGAAGCCCCCGTTCACTCCCCTCTGATAATCATTTGTCTTAATACTGCATACTAACTCTTTGATTCCAGTAAGATTGGATCCTCTTCCCATCTGTCACATCTCAAATCAATGACGACTACACAGCCATTACAGTGTGACATCATCGTCAGCCACAACAGCCGCGGAAAAGCTGACGCTCAGCCAGTCAACTGCATGTCCATCACCTTCCATCTCTAGCTACCACCAGCTCGACTCTATCCCGTACTGCATACGCCCACCTATACCGACAAAGCAGCCCCACCCTTGCCACAACCTGTTCGAAAGCTTATGTATGGTGCTTTCATTGTTTCCTCAGCCTATTGAGGTAAAGATAACTGTGGGTTTGTGGGAGCGCTGAGTGATTATACATCAGTAAAATCATAGGGGGTATATATCACTGCCACTGGGACACACCCAGCAGAATGAATTGGGTCAAATGAGAGCAGTGCATCGGGCAGGGCGCATTGACAGTTACTAATGCACCTCCCGTGGCCACTAATAGGAGTGTACAAATTGCCAGAGGTTTGTAAACTTTGCCTGTTTTGGGGCGAGTCTAGACAAGGCTCTGGAGCAGCTTTGCAGAGGTAACTAAATCAAGACGTTATTGGTTCACCACGATAAGAGGGGTCGGACTCTATCGAAGCGAAGAGGAGGGAAGTTCGTTCCACAGGTATTGAACTTGTCCATGAGACAGTCAAGAGGGGATGAGACAGGAGAGAGAGGTGATGAGATCAGGAGGGTGGACTCCTGGGCAGGCACACATGGAAGAGACTTCATTAGCAAAAGAAGATTCAAGATTTAGTTCAAAAAGTTAAAAAAATGAAAAGGCAAAAAGAAAAGGCAAAGAATAAAAATATAATAACATTTACCAGATTTTGGTAATGACATTTTGTGTATTTTTCCATGATATGACCAGTTGCTCAGTAATAAAAATACCAATTCATTTCCACAATAAGAAAAAATCCAAACACTCACAATAAACAATAATACATGTCTGTGACATCTACTGAGGAGATTCTGGACTCTTAGGACAAGTAATCAAAATTCTCTTCCAGCATCTGATGAGCAGTGTGATTATGATGATGATGTGTTTGTCCAGCTTGTAAATGTACCAGTGTAGTACTATTGGGTACACAGGTATACGTGTTGGAATGGGACTCCTAAAAAGCCATAAAGGTCTACAGATGTGTGCATTTGCGTAATTGAGTGTATATGGGATAAAGAAAGGTATTCCGAGTCACACCCGTCTGCTGCAGTTTGCACTAGGGCGAGGGGAAGGACAACAAGCATGCAGTGTCTATGCGCGTCTGTGCACTTGGAGGGAGGGAAGCAAAGGCTGCACGGATGTAGAACACACATACATAGACATCCACAGGTAACACGCAGTGATTGGCACATTGTAACTGTCTATAGGAAGGGTCCATTTTATTGTTGTTTTTAATTATTGTTATTAGTAGTAGTAGTTTTTCTGCTAGACTATTGTTTGTCCCACAGACAAAGTTCTGCCAAAAGCAATTTTGGAGTTGAGTTCCATCATTCATTATGTTATTGTATGATAACACACTAATTTACTAAATATTAAAGCTCATTTCTTACGTGCAAACTGTGTATCATCCTCAGGCTGCGTCTATAAACTGAGCGGAGGCTGGTCGAGTGAAAGCCCGACCTGCGCCCTCTGCCCACTCTATCTCTATGTTCAGCTATGTACCAGTATGGTGCGACTTGGCCTGTGGCTCCACAGCAGCCCAACACTCTGAAGCCTTTTGTGCGTGCGTGTGTTTGTGTATGTTTGTGTGTGTATGAAGCCTGTGACCTCCGACACGTAGAACACCTGTGTCCACTGAGAATCGGACCCCTCCCACCACCACCAACACCACCACCACCACCGACGAGGTACAACATTCACACACACCGACATACACTCACACATCTTTTGTCTCATACAACACACACATTCCAGTCTTTGTACCCTCACACACACCTTCTCTGCCTCTGCAGGATTATGACATGTTATTAATTGCCGCCATTATCAGCGACAGCTTGCTTGAGCCCTGGGCCCTTCTCTTGGGGGGGGGACACCAGGCCTGGCAAGGCAGAATAGGGGAAAAAAGGAGAGACTGAGTGAGTGATGGAGGAGAGGATGGCGCGACTGGAGGAGACGGAGTCAGTGTCGGTGTAATACGTCACGCTGCGCGTTGCAATACTCTGCCCAAAAGGGATTGTGGGACTGTGAATAATTTATCAGAAAACATTTTTCTTGGTCCTTTCCACACACTCACAAATCCTCCCTGAGCTCTCTTTAGGTCTGGCTGCAGATAATGGTCTGTCTGTCTGTCTGTGTGTGTGTGTGTGTGTGTGTGTGTATGTTGGAGGTAGAGTTGCATCTGTTTGGTTCTCAGAGATATCAGATCAGACGTTCATACACACACACACACACTCAGCAAATTCAGTCATGGATCACACATGATTACAGAGCAGTTTCTGTGGAAGCGGTGAAGACGATGATGATTGTAATTTAAAACAGATATCGTCAAACTACTAATCTGAGTGGCGCAGATACCGCCGCTGCTCACTGGCCCGTCCAGCTTGTTCCCTGCCAGAGAGACAAAGGGAAATTGATTAGAGAAGCTTTGAAGGAGAGTTTGATTGTCAACAGAGTCCTGGCATCAGCTCCCTCAGCCCATTCATCTGTAGCAGCAGAAAAAACAGTTACGTGAACTGTCACACCCAACTCTACTGTTAATTTAAGGTAATTAGCCAGCGACTGATTCCCAATACATCATGCTGCAACTGGCAGACTCCACAATATTTCACAGCCAATCTGTTACCTCCACGACCCCCTCCGCCTCCTCCAGACTCCTCTGCTTCCTCCCCGTTTCTCTCAGCGCAGACACAGTTGCAAACACACTTCTGCAAAGTGACAGAAAGAGGATACAATTAAAAAGACGTCAGGTCTGTTGGAGTTCGCTGAGCTGTCATTGTCTCCCCTCCCGACCCGACAGCTTTGCAGTTTGGGTCTTTAAGAATTGGAACCTGTCCCACTCACTAATTATAAAATATCCCTTTGTGTCAGCACTTTTGATGCTGTGACCTGGATTCATTCACCGGTGTGACCTTGCTTATGTTCTAGTGGCTGAACAGAAGCAAATTTGGACATTTCGTTGCTCAAATAATTAAACACTTTTGACTTGTGTCTTTGCTGACAACATGTGAGATCAGATTTAAAAAAAAAAAAAAAAAAGATTGTCACTGCTGCTGTTATAGTGCTGTAACCTGGGGATCATTCCAGACAGCAGGTTACAGGTTTCATGCTTTAGTGAAGAGTTTGTCAATTCTGAAATGAGGACAACTACTGAATTTTCCTTATTTCAAGGTTACTGAACTCAAACATATGAAACGTTAGAGACCTTTGGCCTGATTTCTGTCAGGAAAACAAAAGCTTCTTTCTGAAACCAACCCCGAAAGGATAGAAGGACATTAGTCATTAGTATTAGTCAGCATTTTACTTCAAAGAAAGTTCATTTCTGACAAAACACGTAGCTGATGCTGATCCTAATAAAGAATAAAGAATGTCACATGTGTTCTAAACATACCACTTCTCTGCTTTGAGCTCTGACTTCAAAGGTGAGGATGCTCAGGAGCTTTCAGCCCAGTTGTCACGTCTGACAATGTCGGCTTTCAGTGCAGTTGTTAATTTGTGTTTGAGTGCGTCTGCAAGTCTACACACTATTGTCAAACTTGTATAAAAATGTGTGGTAGCAACATGAAGTATGTGCGATGTATTTCCTCCTCCTCGCTCCTCAGATGGTAGATAGAGAGCTGAAGATGAAGATGGATGTCAAGGTGCCATCAACGGTCATAAAACATCAGGCTGCAGATGCTCTCAGGAATATTTCCTTCTCAGTGGCGTACAGGAGGGAAACAATATATGCTGATGTCACAAAGTCAAGATTTAATTCAATTCAGGGGCCTGCAATCAATACTAGACAATTTATAGCTACTAAAGTATGAACTGTATTTATTACCAATATTGTAACGAGAGGTCAGGCTTGTGTTGAACCTCATCCATCTGCAGTGTAGCCACTCATTCTGTGCTCATGTTTAACCTCGTCTGTGACTTTGGACATGGGTACCAGCCTTTTTCTGAGCTGCTGTCTAAGTAAGGAAACCTTCATTCATTCATTCATCCATCCCAGCTGTCAACGGGTGAACATCAGGGTTCACCCTGGACAAGTCGCCAGCTCATCGCAGCAGGGCCACATGGATGACAGACAACCGTTCACACTCACATTCACACCTACGGACAATTTTTACAGGGACCAATTAACCTCAGCATGATTTTGGAGGTGGGAGGAAGCCCAAGTACCTGGAGAGAACCCACGCAGACATGGGAAGTGCAAGCAAACTCCGCCTAGAAAGAGCCCAGGGCAGGGATAGTAAGGAAACAGTATATGTTTAAAAAAAAGAGAAGAAGAAGAAATGGTGAAGGTGATAAGTTGTTGGGTTTGGAGAAGAATGCTGGTTTGTTTAGGATGTTGATTAGAGATTTGATCACACATTATTTACACATCACACATTTTGCCTTTTTGCTCTGAAATCCAAAGTATTTGCACGATGCTGCTCTTGCCGCGTCAGCTAAAGCAGCACAGCTTGGCCTGATTGACGATTGTATCATCAACATTCAAACCACGCTGACGATGAGGGACTGAAAAGGGACTTATGAACAGACAAATCATGTCATCTTTCATCTACAGTAAATCTACTGCTTTTGCCTGAAACAAATTAGTTGGCAAAATATTTTTTTGTTTTTTTTAGTTCATATCATTATTGCATTTATATCTTTAATACTTAGGCCAGATTAGTCTCAGGAATTCTTGTAATATATTTAGGTATTTTATAGTATAGTGTATACACTATAGATCAGTCGAGGTTTACTTTTCGTATGTACTGTATATGTATTTTATAGATTCATCTAGGATTGTTATGTATGTATAGGTTACAGTATATTGTTGAACTGTTATGTAACATGCTATTTGTACTGCTGCAACAAAGTAATTGCCCCGTTGTGAGATTAATGAAGTACAATCCATCCATCCATATAAGACTTGAACTTACCACAGCAAATACTAACAGTCACTATTTCCAAGAAGAATGTCAATAATGTAACAATTACAGAAAAAAATAGAGATCCAGTTTCTTATATAAACAACAATAATTGCGTCTTATAGCTCAAATGTTATATCACAGGCCAAACTCATCGCTGTAGATTCAGTTAGTTAACCAGCGAGTCTCAGACGGAGCAGCTGTGGAGGTGTGAGCCTACTTTAGTTCGCTGCACCACATCAATCTCCTTGTGGCCCCGCGCACGTACGCACACGCCTGTACACACACATATACACCTGCCATGTTCTATATGTTACCGGAGAGTAATGAGTAATCATGTGTTAATGGTATCACCGTGACAGTGGCTCATACACTGATTATGGTCAAGTACATTCATTCACATTGGCAGATAGCGTGTTGTTTAGAATGTTTGGTGCTATGATACATGTTTGGACAAACGTCACGGACACTCAGTGCACTTAGATTGCCTCCATAGCTACAAACTAATCCAGACAAAATCTTAAACTGGGCTTTGGATGGAATATGCACATTAAAAATAGGATGTAAAGACATTTCTGGTTATTTCCTGAACACTTTTCTCTTTTAACCCATAAGTCTGAAGCCGTTTTTCATGTCTCTGCTTGAAAATGTAATAACCACAATAAAAAAGACTATATCTGCAGCAATTAGGTGTATTTGGATCATTTTTATAAAACTAAGTTATAAACTAAATTTATAACTAAATATGATAACTGGAGTTGGATGAAGTGATTTGTGTTTTTTTCTGTTCTTTAGATTCTTTCTGGCTGATGCTTTGATGGATATGTTTGGAATCTGTGGACTGTCTGCTTTCGTTTGAGGGGTTGTTTGTGCGTTTTGTACCACAGCGGTAGAGTGGGTCGACTCGGTGGCGCCACACTGATTTTGATAGTTGATCATTCATTCAGTTGGTGTTTGAGTCATGTCAACGTGACTGATATGTTCTTGTAGTCCAGGTTCTGTTGTTTAATTTGATGAGCAACATTACTATAGTCTTTGATAAGTGCATTTATTCCTCTTAAAATTCTCCAGTTGGGGGACACTCCAGTGAACGGATTAATGTCATTTCACCTCCTTGGGATTGTTTGAGTGTATGATGCCGTGCGTCTTTATGTGTAATTGTAATTGTATGGTTGGCAAACACAAACACGGAGCAGACAATAAATACTCCCAGTCCCTTCTTCTCTGTGGGTTTACGTCTCCATTCCAGACGGGTCTCATCACACATACAGAAGCTTCTACAGATAAAAAAGCGAAGCCTCAGCTGCTTGTGTGAAGGCAGGCAGGAAAGCGAATAGATAGAATAGATGTACTTGGGCCTAATCTACTGCTGTGCGTGTTTGTGGATGTAGTATTTTTAGAGGTTTTTAATCTGTGTTAGACAAATGATACATCATAGTCTGCAGACCAGTGGTGGATTTTTGGGATTTTCACCAATAAAAAGGATACATCAGTGTCGATACTGCAAATTTGTTTGCCTCAGAGAAGCAGTGTAAATGCAGGGCACTGGCCTGTTTTATGTCCTTTCAGGAAAAGTTTGGAGATTTTCTAAAAAGGTGGGTGACAAGATCAGCAGAGCAAATCACTCTGTCAAACTTTGAGTTTCCTGTTGTTTGTGGGAAAGTGAGATTGCTTTCTAATGTTTTTTTTTTTTATCAACATTGTCTCAGGGGAAGTGAGTCGGAAGGAGACAGGGAGAGATCAGAGCAATAACTGGGTCTGCAGCAATCTTCATCTGATTTGTTTTTCCTCCCGTAGCCTCCCTGCCGCTTTCATCTTTCTCGCTGCACCTTCTCTGTGTCAGTGAAAACCTTAGCAGACCCACATCGTCAAGTTGCTAGGCAACATGCCGACGTGAACACCCGGCCCCTGGTACTGCTTTGCTCGGGTCTTTCCTCTCCTCTAATCTTCTTGATGGCCCACCTTTTCTTTCCTCCTCCTATGTCTTTTCCGTCCCATTTCCTTTCCCTCCTCTGTGTCTATGTGACTGCACAGTGGAGATTTCTGCGCCCAGGAGATGTGCGGTGCTTCTAGCCAGGAGGAGCAGCGGCAGCAGCCGTGAGCATTTATCAAAGCTGTGCTCCGTAATGACCACTCAGCAGTGGGGAAATTGAGCTGACCCCGAGGCCAAAGCTGTTAGAGGGGACTGGTGGGAAGGCCAGTGAGGTCACGCCATCCTTGTCCCACCCACTTAGTGGGCAGTTAGCGCTGAACCATTAGTTTACTATTTGGAGGCCTCACAACTATCTTTCACATAGCACACACACAGGGTGAACAACAGCCTCATCTCCAGCGCTTCAATGTTTACCTGACACAAGTTGTAAAAGGAAAAGAGTCAAAGAAAACCGAGGGATAAACTTTGTAGGTTGCCAGTGAATGTTAGACTTGGAACTATTCCGCTGCTGTTGTACTGAAATCAGGTCAGAGCAGTTCAGTGGAAGGAAACAGAGGATTGTTTGCAATCTCTTTCCTGAGCCTGTGAAAATAAAGACGCATTAGGTGAGAATTCAAACAGGCATTCAGACACCTATCAAGACAATTTCAAAGCTTTTACTGATTCTGTAAACGTTTGCACTATTATTCCGTTTTATAATCTATTCTAGTAACGGTTTTGCTCTGTTCATGGAATATTCATATTAATTTGTATGTCACATTTGCTTTCACCCTCTGTTCCCTGACATTTGAGCTAAATGAGCTTTGAGCATTCCGACTTTACTGATTGAATTCGGACTCACACGAGAACCACTGGGGTCACAAAGTAAATACATTAAACAAAGTTGTGAAATCATATTAATATGCTCATTTAAGGTCGAAATCCTCTGTATGCCTCCTCCCACCCACATCTTTCCAGACGTGGTGGAGACGAGGAGAGTTTGTTCATACCAGGAGGCCACATAGAGACACGTCACAGGCTCGTGTTAGCATTATTTAACTCCACCATGTCTTCAGGCACTTGCTGAGAACAATCCGGGGATCGCCATGGGGCAAAATAAATAAATGCATGGGTGCTGCATACAGCAGACGATCAATATGGACACAGATGGGAAGAGGGGTGGGGGTGTAAAAAAAGAGCAAGAATAGATATTTTCGCTTGAGAGCTGCTCCCTGTAAAGCCGTGAAATAAAAAATCTGAACTTTAAAATTGATAAGGATTGATTTCGCTGACACGGGATCATAACATACACCCCTTTGGAGACTGGCGGCGGGAGGATGTACAGATGCCCGGCGCATAAAGGGGAACGGGGAGGACGTAAATCTGACTATGGAGCAGCAATTAGCCTTTTACTGGGGGAAAGATATGGGGAATCTTTACTGTTTCATCAAATGGCATTAGGCACGCTCCAGGCCCGGAGGTTTCTGCAGGAAGACAAATGCTAGGATAAACTTGTTTGGACAGATGGATTGGATGGAATTCCTCACAAAGTTCACTATTTTCCCTCACAGATCCATATAGATCACTTGCAAATGGTTAGTTCATTATGTGGCTGCTATTAAATGTCACAGCGTGTGAGTGCAGCGACAAGCTTGGTCCAAATGACGTTTTCAACAATGTTTTCAGAGTTAACGTGTGCTGTCAGTGATGTTTGAAAGCGTTTACTACAACTGCTGAAAAGCATTGATCGAATATAAGGACCTGTTTTGAATTTTATGTCCAGTTGATTAATCATCCAGTTGATCGTCGCCAGATTTTTTTTACTTTTCCCTTCAAATATTTTGTAATAACCCGATTTATTAGAGTTGTGGACTGGACATCATTTCACTGTAATTGTGACATGATTGTGTAATTGTGTTAAGACCTTTTCAAACCAAATAATCATTTCATGAGAGGAAAACATAAACATCTGATCAAACCCATTGCGGAAACAATTTGTTGCTCCCAATCCTTTTGTATGCTGTCAGTAAGAAACTTGATCAGTGATCAAAATAAAATAAAAAAAATAATTTATGCTGTATAATACAATAAAAATCCTAGGTGACATTTGTTTATATAAATTCTATCTATATGTATACTCTTGTGTGTATATAGGACAATATTATTATATCTTACATATTTTCCATAACAACTTTATACATGGGACAGAATACTTTTCATAGTGAGATATTAGCACTGTTGTGGAGGAAATTTTCCGGAAAATTTCCTCCAACAACTGTTATGTATCCACTCAATCCTACTTGTTGTTCCAATTAATTTTCAAGCCCCAGTCATTAATCTTGTCAAAGTGTTACAAGCATATAGCCAGCCTTTGATTACAGATGAATAACTATTTAAATGAACATGAAGCAGAGAATATTAAAGCCCAAGAACCTGCTGCTATTTCCTGCTCGCTGAGCGATTGTGACGAATGAACGGGGGGGTCGTGATCAGAGCTAACATTGTTAGCTAACATTGTACTGTACGCTGGCGAGCAGATGGTGCGTAATAAATCCTCTCCGACGCTCTGGCACATTTTTGCATTTAGCTCGCATCCCACAGCTTGGCAGCCATTTAGGTAATATCTCCATCACATGACTTTGGAAATGGTGATGGAGCCAAGTGTTTTCGACCACTGTCTCCAGTGACTGTGGTGGTGACCTCTGACTGTGGCGTCACTATTCTCAGCGGTGGAGAAGATGCATGTAAATACACTAAATCTGTTAAAATATACTTATTATTATATCTGAGCTTTGTTTTTGTACACATTCCTTGGATATTTTCATCAATATTGATGGAACTTTTTTAGTTTTGTTATGATTAGTTTGTTAGTTATAATTCTGTGTCTGTTGGTCGGATTAGGCAAACATCTAACTTCATCTTTCTTTCTTTTTTTTTTTTTTAAACCAAATGTGTAAATGAGTGCAGCAATGGTCACAGTAGACACATTACATGACTATTTGGGCTGGATTCCTTCAACACTGACAAACTTTTGCATCATTGTTGACCCCAGGAGTAAAACATAGTAAACACATGACACAGCGCCCAACAGAAATGCTGTAAACTCACGTGGTGACACTTACACACTGACAGACGGAGTGAATGACCCCTCTGCTACACGGATTGGGTTGCAATATGCAAGCTTGTAGTGAAAGGGCAGCAGTGGTGAGAGAGCGTGACAGACTACACACGGTGTAGTCTGTGGGAGTGTGTGTGTGTGTGTGTGTGGGGGGGGGGGTTAATTGCAGTTCAACTGTGAGGAACAGCTGAGGGAGCTCATATATGGCACAGAAGAACAAGCATGGTGACAGGCAACTTGACGATACAACCTGTTGTGTGTGTGTGTGTGTGTGTGTATGTGTGTGTGTGTGTGTGTGTGTGTGTGTCAGTGTCACTCAGGGAGAGAAGAAAGTGATAGTGTGCTAAAGAAAGGCAGGTGAACAGCCTCCTCGCCCACCCAACATGTTCACACACCTCATTCAAGAATAGCGGTGTTGTGGTAAGCGATTTCTTGTGCTGATTTGTGGGATTAACTACGGGCTGTAAGTGTGTGACAGAAAGAGAAACCCTACAGAAAGAACAACATGCTTCACCTGTCATCCAAACAGGAAGGGATCAACTGATTCTGCTTACACACGATGCTGAGGTGTACTTCACACCAATTGACCAATTTTAGATTTCAATTTTGTTACAAAAAAAACTTAAATACAAACCTTGTTTGTATTGTAACCAGTTACATTTGGAAAGTAACTTTGTGTGTATATGTGTGTGTGTGTGTGTGTGTGTGCACGCACTGTCAGGTTCAAACCATCAAAGCCGCTCTCCTTGGCTCAGTTTTCAGTAAGCAACTAAAGGTTAGACTTATGTGTTGCTACTTACAGTAACACACCCAGACTCCTTTACACCGTATCATTACCACTACAGCACTCACCTGTCAATCACCCAAATCCAGCGAAGTGGGTCACGTCAAAAATGAGAGACGCCCCTCTTGACAAAACAGACAACAATATACATTTCTAGCTGTTCAAAGTGCATTTGTGACTTTCTAAAGAACGAGGTGCATGAACAGCTCCTCTGCTGAGAATGATATTTTATGTAATTTATATATAACATACTTTTTCAACCATGCTACTAACTCAAATGAATAAGGTCTGGTCCTACAACGGCCACTCATACAAAACCCTTGTTACAAAAATAGACCGGCCACCCATTCTGGGGTCAGCAGCGGTAGTTTGAGAAACGCTGACTGCCAGTGTCTTTAAGACCTTTTTAGCCTTCATTGGCACAGCAGGAGGATGAAGTGGCAGGTTCATGCTGCCTCTGCAGCCCGGTGTGTTCTCAGTGAACTGATGGTCAGGAGTGTGTCCATTTATCAACGTGTCTGTTATCTTCTTATGTATCTTATGTCTTCTCATGAGGTCAGAACCTAAATGAGTTGACTTTTTTGTATTTAAAAGGAATGACCGTCTCTGGTGTTCCTGTGATTAATGTTATTTGTATACAAAGCTGTAACGAAGACAGAATGTTTATTTTCTTGCATGTTTTTATGGTTTGATTGTGATAGTGAGAGTTACACGGGAACGCTGACATTGAGCGGTGTTTGGAAATATTGGTTTCAAACCATCGTTGTGGTATGTGTCTCAGAATGTGAAGCCATCAGAATGCCAGATCTGCTCTTTGAAGCCATCGCGGGTTTCCTGAGGCCAGCAGCAGCAGCAAGCACAGCAGCAGCAGCAGTAGCTGTGGGGGTATCAGATGTGCTGGAGCAGGCCCCACTAATCAGATAAGTGGGCTAATGCTAGCACTAGATGTTTGCCACTCATCTCAATCTGATGTGTTTAACAGTTTCACAGGAATAGCGTGCACGTTTAAATGCTGGATGGCTGTTGATGGAGATGATGCAGTTTGTCGGTGTGATGGGCGGATAGCAATGTGAGGAGATGTGTTGGTGGGGAGAGAGCATGAGTGGAAGCAACGTAAGACGCTGGCTACGTCTAATGGAACATCAGTTGACACTAGAAAAATACAGCTGCCGATAAATCTCCGACAACAGCTCCAGACTCAAGTTTCTCTCGATGATTTATCGGAGTCGTTCGTTTTAGACTTGCCATTTGGGAGCCACTATGTCTGTAGGTCATTTGTTGAACCTAATTTGTAACTTCAGTACTAAGCAAAGCACAAATGTAAGAAGAAATCTTTACTTTCCTCAGATGAAACAAACTTTTTTACCTTTTTTTTTTTCATCAAGAACCTTTATTTCTTTATCGACTCCATATAATAAATGATTCAGTTTGGATGTTTATATTAAACCACCGATGCTCCCAAGAGTTGTTCTCAAAATGTCAAATGTCTATTTGAAAACTGGGTCTAATTGAAAAATTTATGTTTTAAGGTGAAAGTCATTACTCTCATTCAGTCTGCATTGATCTGCAGTTCCAACACTGAGATCTGCTTCATTCTACATCTCTATTGGACAAAGAGCGAATGGCTGGGGCAAAGCATTCATTTCCATTGGAAAATAAAATCATTTCATAAAATAGAACGGTGACAGATGATAACAGGTTAGTGGCAAATCAAACTAGTACTTTATGTCAAATTTGTAAAATAAAATAAATATTTAAAAAAACAAAGAAAAAAAGAGTAATAATAAAAATAGTAATAAGAATGATAATGTGATAATCGTAAACAAATGATTTATTCATTTGTTTATGGAGGATTCAGTTCAGTGTTAAGAGTAGTGTAACTAATAGTGTTAAGACAGTGACAGATGCTGGAGACGCCGCTCTGCGTCTGGAGATGATGAGCTGGTTGACCCACTGTGAGTTGGCGTTTTGGTGTTTTTGCTCTAATGGCAGCTGGGTCACTTTCACATTATGTTTTTTTTACAGCTTAACAGCACACTGAAATAAGTTTCTGAAAACATGTGAGGCAATGCAGAAGATTCCTATCGAGTCTTTATTCATTCCTATGTAACATGGAATTTAATGGAATGGCACAGGACAATCATTTTGATTTTAAAATGGGTTTTAAGTTTACATTTGGTTTTGTTTTTTTGTCACAAATAGAAGAGAGGCTCCTTGAATTAAAGATGATCCTACATATTGATCCAAGACACTCAAGAGGCTGTGACAGTAAAAAAAGATGTGCAACGGGCACATTTTAATGCCTTGTTTTTATGTTTTGAGTTGGACGCACAAACATAAATCACTTAACCGGCCTTCAGAGGGCACTGAACTTGATCTGAACCATTCCCCACCGGAGTTTGTTTGCTAATGACAGTGTGGACACCACACACTCTTAACACATTCAACTGCCTGCCTGCACCCCCACCCCCCACCCCCGCCGCCTGCCGTCCCTGTGCTGAGACAACCTGGAAACCAGCAGCCGGACAAGGCTCCCAACTCCAAAGTCAGCGCCACAATTACATCAGTGTTACAAATGTTATCAGTCGCAGGCAGAGCGAGAGCTTAGCACTTGTGTCTGTTTTTCACATCACTGGCAGTGAGGTCGCGGCTGGAAGACAGGGGAGACGGGATCACGAGAGACACAGGCAGCAGTTTGTGCGAATGTATATCTGTGTGTCTATCCTCTAAAACCTGACTCCCACCACACACCCTCCCTGAAATATCCTGTCGCCCTTGGTGTTTCTTTCTTGCTGTTCCTCAGTATCTTGACTCCGTGCCCTCTGCAAAAGCTTAAGAACCCATTCGTCTCAAATTCAGCCCACAGAAATAATTAAGGGGTTGCATGCCGACAAAAATAAGGGCATGAGTATTTTTGAAGTGGGGAGGGTACATGTGTTTGGAGGCTCGGGATGCCAGAGTGCCTCTGGCAGGGTTCAGCTTGTTAGGAAAACTGGGTATTGCCTTACACTTCCGTTGACATGACTGCAGTATCAGTGGCGATATGGAAGGAGGGGCTGCGTTAGGTGTCAGCCACCTCTTAGTTGACCCCCTTACGCTTGTGCATGTTTACAGAGGTGTTCTCACAAACATTTGCCCAGCGCGGCGCGACACACCAGCCTCTCAGGCACGAGGAGGTGTTTACAGCTACCTCTGATGCTCTTTGTGCAGCAACGTGAGCGCAAAATACACATGACGCATTTGACAGATATGATTGCAACTATGTGTTAGATGTGCCCGAAAACATCTAACACATCCTTATTCACAGTGAAATTTAATCTGCAGTAAACATGAGCTACAGCTGGTGGGATTACCTGAGCACCAAACCTAAATGCTGGACAAATTACCCTTCCCCTTAGAAATATACGTCTGTAATAGTCTGGATCAAAAAGTATTCATCCGTCAGTGTGGTGACTGTAAACTCGCTACATAAAAACATCAGTCATTTATGTTGAGCAATGATTATTTATTCTCTTTGGACAAAGTAACAAGGCAAGACGACTCACCCTCTCTCCATGCAGCCAGTTCGGTGATCAGGTGAGTGTATGGTAGTGATAATAAATAATGCGCAAACACAAGGTGCTATTCTACAATTAGAATCCATCTAATAGTTACTGAGAACTACCTGAAAACCTGTCATATGGATGGGACGATGGGATTTGTTCAAGAAACATTGAAAGGCAACAGCCAGGGAGGAAAGTAGTCCTGCACCTTCATCAATCAAAGACAATATCTTGAGCTACAATGTGACAGCTTGTAGATGAAAAGCAGGACCTGATCATCCTCTGGGAACCATGAATGTGTGAAGAAAAAAAAAAATCCACAATCTGCTAACATCATGCTAAACTCATCAAGAGCGATTAGTGGTTGAGGGTCCCTCAGGAGCATTTTGTGACAGTCGATGCCGTTCAAAGATTCTGTATATTATAAAGTACTTCATAAAGGTAACCACGTCCTTTGTCATATAGAAAAAGACTCAACCTGACATCATAACAACACTGTGCACATAAACAGGTATTTCACGTTCACTAGCAGAGATGGACAGTGAACATATACACAGTCATAAAACACACACACACACATACACACACACTCTATTCATAAGCATGCAGACTGGGGAACAGACGTCCTTTTGTTGGAGGGAGAATGGGAAGTGTGAAGGACGTGACGAGCGAGATAAGTGTCCTCCAGGGCCCTGAGGTTACCCTAATGGTGTCATACATCACCACTCACAAAGCCATGCAGAGCAAAGTTGTCAATGCATGAATGCTGCACTATTACTATCAGCCATTTTAATCATGGCACCTGTCACTGCGCTAATCAACACCATAACTTCACACTGGAAATCACTCACAAAAACTCTCTCATGCGGCTGTGTACCGCCGACTGTGTACAACCGAGGCAGTAAGTTATGCAGACGGAAGGAGCTGCTGGCTGGATGGATCTGCCGAGGGGTTGTGACTTTGTAGTGCATCATTGCCCTTGTTTAATGGAGGCTTGGCTTTTCCTAAGCAGTTGTTGTGACAATGCTAAATGCCGCTTTCATGAACGTGCTAAAAGGGTTCCCCCTCTACTGTCAACAACGCCCCCCCCTTACAATACAAGCACACACTGTCTGTCCACTGTAGTCGGTTGGACTTACTCTGACCCGAAGCGGTGCTCAGCAGAATGTATGTGCATGGTAGTATAGAAGGAATATGAATATAAGAAGGTAAACTAACTACCTCAGAGCCGAACATGATACAAAGCATATTCACTTCTAACCTCCTTAGACCTTTTGTTAGGTGTGCATAGTTCATCCTCCTTTCTTTTGGGACGAGTATAAAATAATAATAATAATGCATCAATAATAATACAAAATATCAGCAACAATAAGAAACTCAGAGGTGCTGAAATATAACGTTACACAACATATGTGTACACAGGGTAAAATCAAATTTGAATCTCAGTTCTGTGAATTGTGTGATGAAGTTTCCAGACACAGCTGACAGTCACAGTGAGGCGTACCAGGCGGCTGACAGATTAACAGCCCACTGAAAATAGTTTTTACCACTAAATAAAGCAGAAACACAATCTTTATTAGTTTGATAGTTGGATTAGTGTGTAGACCTCAATTTATATGAAAGGTGGCAATCATGCTATTTTTGACGTAAATAATCTGAACTGATTTTCATGCACTTAAAAAAAAAAAAAAGTAACAATGATTTACGCACGATAGCGTCTCCCTCAGTGTCTTGATGTCGGCCACCTCTGAAGCTTCTGACAGACTGTGTGGGAACAGATACGAGACCCGTGAGACAAGAGTTATGAGGCAGCCAAAGAAGAACCAGTGAATAATGGACATTTTCTAACTATTGATACTGATATTTCAACATGAGGGCAGGGAACATGCATGGTTTTGGTTTCAGGCTGGTTGGGCCGCCCTGTTTGGGTAGAGCTGGAGAGACTGGCTCAGGTTGCAAACTATTAGCATTCCTCTGGATCAGGACCGTAATCCAGGCTGGCAAAGGGTTGCAGTGCCTCGCCCCTTCACATAGCCAATAGACCAAGTGTGAAGACGGACAGGGTGGAGAACAACAGCAGATGTGAGGGAACACTGATGGTGGATGTTTAAGATGGAGAGAGGGGGATCGGTGCTTCTTCTAGTATCAGGGAACTCTAAAAATACTGGATGTAAAATTCGGTGGAACTACAATGTAGAGTTTGTGTACAGATAGAAAAAGAATCCAAGCTGGAGTGGAAACAGCTGCATGAAGCCTCATTGGAGCGAGGCGGAGGATCGGGGTTCTTTTAGCACGCTGTGTTAACTAATGAGAAACATTATCCTTAATCACCTGCTCATTACTGACGACATGTTGAAAAGAGCCGCAGTGACGGTCGACATGACGACCATGAGGTGACATTCACACATGCATACAGTGAAACATGATATCCTGATGTCGAATGTGAGGCAGCATTGGAGAGAGAACATACACTGGGTTAAAGGTGCAGTCTGTAGAAATAGATACAGCATGTTAGCATGTCAGCGTTTGTTTCGATGTACATCCCAGCTTTTTGGAAATACGCTGCCCCCTGTTGGTTTGGAGGTTAGAGGTGCGAGCTGGTTTTTATTCTTACATATTGTACCTTTAAGGACTCAGACTCTGTTTAATGACGCTCTGGCCTCCCCTTCCTCCCCAGGTGCCATTAGAACCTCATTTTAAAAGAGAATGATGGCCGAGGCTCACAGGGGTATCGGGCCTGTCTTTTAATCATAAATGAGACCCCTCCTTCTTCAACCTCCCGCCATTTCCCTCCCTCTATCTGCCTCCCTCACTCTACCCCACTGCCCTCTCTCTCCATCTGTGGGAAAGTGCTGTCTCAGCTTTTTCCTGCCCTCCCCCACACACACACACCTCCACCCCTTCCCGTTTCGTCTTGATACTTTTCCAGTCCATCGCTGATCGGTCGCATCAGTTCCACCGAGGTGACTCCTCCAGCGTCACGCAGGAGCCGCAGAGTCCTGTTCCACTGTGGAGATCAGGGAGAGGTGGGGGGTGTAGAGGTAAAAGGAGGGTCACAACAGTAACAGGAGGCCTGACGGTGTCTCGGAGGCTTATGAAGAAGTTCTGCTCTCGGTGGTGGATCTCATCTGCTGATGATCTTGATTTAAATTAACACCCTGATCAATATTTAACAAGATATATATTTATGAACCCTTTTTAAACCCCTTTGTACTTTTTGTGGACTGTTAGATTTATGTACAAGTTTTCCAAAAAATACCATTTACTCTTGCAAAGTTTTAGAAGACTTGGGAGAGGGGGTTCTACCTTACTGCAGACGTGCAATGAGCTCTCTGTCTCGCTCTCTCTTTCTCTCTCTCACACACACACACACACACACACACCAGCACCTCGGTTCCCCCTCGCTTTCAGTCATTGTCTCTCGCTGCAGTCCTGCAGGGGGTAAACGTCAAACTCTCCAAATTGGATGAAACATTATGGGAAATATTATGAGGCAGCCTGCTGGTGTGATGGCTAGGGGCTCGTGGTTAATTGAGTTGTTGCCCACGCTGCATACTGAGCAGGAGAGGAGGATGGCAGAAAAGGCGGGAGGGACACTGCCTTTTCTTTACAAGACATTTCATCTTTACTGGATCAAGGCAGTGAGAGGCCAGATGGAAAGCATATTAAAGAGATGGACTATGAGGATATCTGTACAAAGCATCATTCAACAAATGATTTTTTTTTTTTTTTGATCTTGAACATTTTCACAGCTTTGATACATTACAAATCCGTAAAAACCCTTCACAACTTCAGAGTCGTCCATCCTGCAGCGCCTCCAAAACTTTCTCTGCTCCTGAATGATTTCTCCTCTTAAAGGCTGACACACAGAAATCTTTTATCCACAATATTAGTCAGAAAAAGGAAGACAGAACTGAAATTTTAACGAGAAGACAGGGAAAAAAGCGAAGTAAAGTACTTTTGATCATCACAGCGACGAGTCTGAGAAGTAACATTTAGTCATTAATGTCAAAGTGGATATATCTCCCAGAATTTATATATTAGCATTAAGAGAAGCCTATTAGTAATGTGGATCCTCATTCAGGGTCACTGACGATGAGTAATAATCTTATGCAAATATATTCTGCTGGGAAATGTTCTGATGATTATATGCAGATTCAGCCCAATCTTCTCCACTGAAGTGAGTCAAAAAGGGAAATATGCACACTACACACTACGTTTCATATTAGGAAAACAACGTTTCAGTTACTATTGGTGATAATCTCTCTCACGGAACTTGCGGGATGATAATAAAACGTCATTGCTGTTTTCTTTTGTCCTATTTATCGATAGACGTCACGTGTAGTTTACTTTATAGCCTGAATATGACTGTACGGCTCCTGCTCCTGTGGTTGTATCATGTGTTGTTTAGCCTAAACAATTTGAATTCCGTTTGGAAAAGGTATTAAACATCTAACAAACTAATGTACGATGATGTTGGTATCTTGATGTGCCATGTGTTCACAGGCGGGTGGGAAGTTTCCAGGCAGTGACTTCATCAATATCTCCTGGCGGGTCAGTGTCCTTCGTTGGCAGAGCACATCAATTCAGAGAGGACATCGATCACAGCTGCTTCTCGTCACATTGACCAGCTCATTAGCGGGACTTAATATACGCCGGGGGAGCTCTGAGGCCCGCGTGTCAGTCCTCCACTCGTCTGGAGGAAGTTGGCGTGGACACATTTAAATACAACACTGATGGGTGAAAATGTTACTGAGTCCAAAATATATCTCAAACTTGTTAAGAATAGTAAGGGAAGGTGTGTGTTGTTCCAGCCCAAACCCTGTGTAACCCTGATTTGTGGTTTGGTGGCGTGTTCCAGGGATGCAGGTAATAAACCAGCTACAATGGTCTGCGTTGACTCGTGATATCATATCATCATTCACCATAAATATTTTGTCTTCCAAACAATTGTGGCACACTTTATAAGAATTGCAAAAACATTGTTTTAAAATCCAGTATGAAGCTCTAATTCCCCACCACTGATTATGCAGCGTAGCCTCAAAGTTGTAGGCGACACGTGCAGAGAAGAAACTGAAATCCTTCTTGCAGAAAGATGTACGAACTTTTCCCAGTGGAATTCCAAACCTCGAAGTGTCAGTTGTCGTTCTTTACAATAATAAACAGTGTTTAACATTTTCTCTGAGAAAGATGTGTGTGTCTGTGTGTGTGTGTGTGTGTGCGCGCGCATGCATCATAGCCCTCTGGGTTAAAACAATGCTTCATCCCACTGATGTAAACATCCACTTCTGAGCAAACCAGAGTGACTCTTGGCCTTGTCGGGCCGGCCCACTCACACACGAGGGCCACATTGTGCCTATTGTGTGAACAAACGGTGGCTTCAGAGAGGAGAAAAGAGGGGGGACACTTGTGTAAACAGGCTACTACTTTAGCGTCTCAATGTCACCACATCGGTGTCTAATGCTAAGCCTGCTGGCGGCATGAATTCCGGGCTGGGCAAACTTTGGATGCAAGCCTGTTGACTCCAGTAGCTGCTGCTCTAATGGATTTATAAATAACTGGGAATGACATTCTGCTCCAGAACCACACATCATAATCATTCTTCCAAACTGCTAGACGGTAAAGGTGCATTGACCTGCCAGTGCTCAGACCGTGTCGACCGGGTGACCTTGTCCACCTGGCTGCAGGTGGAAGTAAATCCAGGGGGTTCACCATCTCTACAGCTGCCCTTTCCACTCCATGTTCCCTCTCATTCGCGTGTTAGGTTGCTGTAAATGTTATGTTTTGCAGTGAGCATATAAGAGGCAGTGTGATCTTCAATGCCATCAACTATTCTATCAGCTAGTTAACAGACCGACACACTGACTGAGGTTGTTATACACATACACACTAACGTCTACGCTCCCGTTTGACCTCTGCCTGTCCTCTGAATTTACCTTTATAGACAGCCCAATTTAAAGAGGGACAAGGCTGTTCTGTCTCTGGTAATTACTGGCTAAAGACACTCATTTTATTGTTGTCTAGTTTTGTAATGCTGCCAAATAACACTTTATTGCCCTTTAATCAAATATTAATGGCAGTGTCATTACATCTTCATTAATAATTAAAGAGCTACTAACGACTACGTATTAATGCATATTAATGTAATTAAACATCAGCGCACGGCGAGTGTGTGTGCGTGTGTGAGTGTGTAGTGATTTTTGTGACGAAATAAAACAATGAGATTTCAGCACATAATGCATAACATGGCACACATGTATATTACATCTTAAAAGGTCGTCCCACCCAACACACACGCACGCACGCACGCACGCACACACACACACGCACACACACACACACTGCCCCATTACAAACTGGGGGGAATGTTAAGTAAAAAAGAGGTTCCATTTCCGGTTAAATTGCCCCCCCACTGTGGCTGTAGATTAAAGGAAGCCACCCCCCACTCCCCCAAACACCCCAACGTCATGACTCCCTCGATGTGCTCGGTAGTAATAACGCATGACAACAAGATGGCTTTTGTTGTCAATTAGGCAAACAGGAAGTGAAGCTGGGTACCGACAGCCGCCATCTTTAAATCCCCTATAAGGGTGTGACCCCTGATCCCACTTCAGCGAAGGTCAGACAAAACTTATCTTAACTGATCTTAGAACGTATTAACATATCAATGAATAAACTGGTGTCCCTTCAGCATGTTACAGACGACCTCAAACCAACTGGTACAGTTGTTGATTTTAAATGAACTGGTTGTAAAGTTTGTGGTCATAATATCACTGGGACCCCCTTTGTTGGTATTTAGAGGATTGTTTGGGTTTATTAAGAGGAAGGAGAGAATGGTAGATGATCAGGAACAGTTACCTATCTGGAGGTCATGTTGAACATATTGGGAACACATTTTTATTTGTCTTTTTTATCTCAAAAGAAGAAATCTGTCATGGATGTCAAGGATGACAGCTTCCCTCTGTGGTTCGTGGGGTTTGACCAGTTGTGTTTGAGTGACACAGGTCAGTGTGGAGAGCGAAACCAGCAGAAAGAATTGGCTGAAATGTGATTTAACAGCTCGTCTGCTTTCATCTGATGTGGGAGACGAGGGGAGGGAAGCTGGTTCGTTTGCAGCTGGCAATGGTATGTTGTAATTCAATTTTCAACAAACTGAAAATTGTCAACATGTAGGAAGAAGTAAGAACTCAAATGGAATTAAGGTATTGGTACTTGTCACCACAAAGAGTATATTTATAAGAAGTCACAAAGTGAAACTATTCAGTCTCAAGGGACCTCTCAAAGTGTCTAACCAGCCTGCACTCAGCATCCTCATGGAAACCAAGAAGAGAAAGCAAAAGGACGAAAGGAAAGAATGTTTTCCGCGCAGTAATGAAAGTCAAATTCACCAGGGTGCTTGGAAGCAGAACACAGACTGGAGCCATTAAAAGTCCATCGGGTGTCTGCAGCGTAAACAAATAGCTTTGATTATTCCAACGTGCCATCCTCCGACGTCATTAAAATATCCTTCAATTAGGCAGCGCTGCAGCGCACTCACAGCCAAACCAACCTCTCCCTCCGTCCCTCTGTCACGTACCAGACGCTGCCATCTCTCCCTCTCTGCGCACCTTTCACTCATCACGATGTGTCAACTGTTTGCAGGAGGGGGAGCAAAGATGGCGTCTCTTTGACCCGAGGTGTCTGAGACACACAGCCATCATTGTTTGTCGGCTGGATCAATCGGAGGACACCTGAGGGTCCCATTCTGAACTTTGGCCACACAGCTGGACGGGAAGGGTCTGATACAGAGAACACAAAAGCTCTTCAACAGATGAAACGAACACCTAAACTTTTCTGCTGACTTTCTCCTCCATAAACACCCACAGGCTCAGCACAAACCACTGGAGGTAAAACAGTCAAAGCTGCTTTGTGTACGATTGCACATTCCAAACAAATCCGCCACATGGGTCCGTCCATTCAAAATGTTCCCTCTTTGTAGTAACAGGAAATCATTGAAGTATTTTTCTAGTAATATTCTTTTCCTCTTTAATCCTTTAGTTGTATGGTGTAAAATGGCAGAAGTAGTGAGAAATGTCTGATGTGTTTGCCAAACCCCAGATGACACCTCAAGTATCTTTTCCAAATATCCACATTTAAGGTGTTTGAATCAGAGAATTCTTAATTGCCGATGTAATAACATGAAACCCACTGCAGCACCATTGGTATGAATAGTGTCCATTGGTCATGCTGATTAGAATAGTTAGAGCTGTTTGTTTGTTTCCTGCAGAAAATCGTCTCAGGGCCGTTTTACTTCGTCCTGCTGTGATGGACAGACCACTTCAGCACCTCTTGAGGTACAGATCATCTTTTTTATGGTCATTGTGCACTGACCCAGCAGGCAGTGAGCATGCGAGCACAGGGTGAACAAGTTTCCATGTTGAATATGAGTGTAACACATTCAGCAGCAGCTGAAACACAGTTACATATTCCAGCTGACAGTTGATATCACATACATAAACTTTGTGGGCTCCAGGCATGTCATTTATATTTGTGGTGGCCATCTCAAGTTTCTAGTTCTAATCTTATTCCCAACTCTCTCTGCCTTTGAAGCCCTTATTCAATCTTCAACCTATCAAATTTTGCCTGTTGATTCATACTGTATGTTGTGGTTCATTCATGTGACACGGCCATAAAGAAATGCCAGTGTTCCTGTGCTAATCCCACTGATTATCAGTCTGTTCAAGACATGTGATTGTGTTTAACACACATTTCAATTCAGCATGTGGCATTTTCTTTAAGAAATGAGTTTAAAGTGAAATCATATGGTAGAAAATTTCAGCTTCATGTTGGGGAACTTCTTTGGAGGAGGAGGCTGCGAGCTGTCACTAGCCACTACACACTCAGAAGACACAGACCACTGCTCATCAACTGAAACATTCATCTTATTTATATATTTGCACAGCAGGTTGTCCTTTTTTAATCTTTACATTTGCCAAAGACATAATAACCAACAATCACATCTTCAGTATTATTTGATTATAATATTAGACACTTTTTGGTTTAGTGTCGTCATGGTCCTTCAGGTTGTATTATTTTTGTCTATTTTCCTTCATTATCATGTCAAGAGGAAACGAACATGAATAAGTTCATGTTTGTCCAAACGACGTTTTGTGGAGCTTGATTAAAGAGGACATGGGATTCCCACAGCTGAATCATATTTCTTGAATTCAGCATCAGCCTGTAATTCAATGTGGAAATGCACATTTCTCACCCCGTTAACCTTTATTTGTCTAAAATAATCCACTCCCATTAAAATAAGATCTGACAAACCTAAATCTAAAATTTGATTAGTGCTGTCTTTTATCTTTGAGAGGCCTATGAAATCAGACGTGAATATATTGATTCTTATTATTTTCTCTAGTTTCTAAAACAGACATACTGTATATCATCTTATTTGAAGATTACTGAATCTGACTCAAGGAGACAAAGACAGATTTTTCAGCAACATCTTGTTTTTCTGAGGAAAAATCATAAATGTAAGTCACAAGAACATTGCTGCATGTGCAATTCATTCAAAACGTCATGCCAATATTCTGTACAGCTGTCACATAATGGACATAATGTCATAAGAGACATGTGATTTCCATAAGTATGCCTAAGTATCAGTATATATATGTATTCTGACTGCAAAGAAATAATCATATCATTTAATCATCATTAGTGTGTAGATGTGAGTTATTTAGATCGCCAGGATGAGAAAAAGAAAATTCCATTAACGCTTCAAATATGAGCGTCACAATGATTCACACATGACTTGATAAAGACCACACGTCTTTACTTACTGTGTAATAAATATACTGTAATACAGTAATATACTGTAATACTGTTCAATACTGTTCAAATCCAAACTCACAAGGTCTCACACTTTTGATATTTACCCGATTAATGGGCCAAACAAAATGTCATGTGCCTGCAGCATTTTTGTTTGCTTTTTGACGCACAGAGTATGTGGAAACAACAGCAGAGCCATTGATGCCAGAGCAACTCCACTGCCCAAATGATTGATTTCAGCAGACTTTCAGCTAATAAATCACTGAGGTGTGTAGGGGCGATACATTCATTTGCAACTTGGGCCTCGTCCCAGAGAGGTTTGACCCACTAACTGAATATTTCACTGTAGCTGAGAGCTGCTAAATGTATTGTGACAGTCAGTTGTGTGTTTTGTTTCTTAGAAAACACACAGAGGGAAGCTGAATGGCGACATGGGGGCACGATAGATAGATGCCTGTTTCTCTCTCTCTCTCTCTCTCTCACACACACACACAAACACACACACACACGCACACACCTATGTAGACTGTTCCAAGACATTTGCTGTCTGCAGACGGTGCTCCCAAGAAAAACAACCGGTTAGGTTGCAGAGACACGGACTGTGCCATCTAGCGGCAGCGCCCACCAGGAGAGCAGGAAATCAGATGAATAACTTTAAACCCAGGGTCAGACTAATGTACTGTGAGGTCCAGGGGCAAGTGCACCTGGACATCCTCTGGTTTGGCTGTTCATCGTGTCCGACCTGGAGCATGAAGGCCATTGGGTGAACAAGACTCAGTGGCCCCAACATCCATTATTCTACATTTCCCTTAGTGGTCATGTTCCCAAAGCAAACCAGACCCCGTGGTGTCCATGTCTAAAATCTGCCAGGTCTAAACATCTCGACGGACTCCGTATTTCACATATCTCTGCTTCATTGGTGCAAAATCCATTTTTTATAACTCAGTAAAGGTTTTTGATGTAACAGGTATGGTAATTGAATAAGAGAACAGGATGCTTCAGTGCTGCTGCAACAGTCTCCACCCAGTCGAGGGCAAACGGCTCATTTTGATTGGCAGCACGGATACTCCCTGTCTATTAGTGGATTCAAGACGAAGGAGACACACAAAGTTTTTGACCAATGACACGTTGGTAGCAGTAAACAGTCACAGTACAGGAAAATAGCTTATGACTGCTGTCTGGTGCTGTCATTCTAAATATGAATGTTTTCAAAAGACGGAGCATGTACAGTGTTCGTTTGACCCTACTATTACAGTCAGTGTGATGCTCGACCACATTAATGCTTTTGCAGCTGAATTCCAATCGGTGTGTCCTCATTCACTATCAGCAATCCTGGCTACTGAAATATTCTCCGCATGAATAATATAGTGCAGCATGAGTCCAAGTTAAGCAGATAGAAGATGCAGAATGCCACGTGAGTGCGATGAACTTGTCGAACAGCCATTAACACAGAGGTAGGCTTAACATGTGCAATAACACTGCTAATCTACGCAAACTTTCTTCAGCCTTGTTGCAACAGTGAATGCCTGAGCGGCTGTGAAGGGGCGTATGGTAACATATACTCCGCAACAATCCAACAAAGACGGCTTCTCTCCCAGCCCACAAAGGATTCCAAGTTTCGCCATCCTGCCCAGCTGCCTTGAAGAGACAACACAGCCTCTATTGTCAGGGTGAGTCAATCTGTGTGGGTGTGAATGCATTAGCCCCTCACAACAGAATGATGCCCCTGGACGCCCCCGCTTTGCTTTGAAACATTCTCTGATAGGTTCCTGCGGTCATGTTTAGATCACTTCCGGACCATGATTTGCCATAAGAGGGGATGAATAGTCACCATTGAGATGCTGAATAATTATACTTGGACCTGCAAATCGGGGAACACATAACCCTCACAGGCCAACATGACAAACATGTTTTTCGGGGACTGGTGACAAAGAGCATGTTTTGATGTGACGGGGCATATTCCCTGAATTGAGTCATGGAGCAGGGTTATCGCTGTGGTGTGTGGGCCTCCGCTCTTCATGTCCATTTCTGTCTGACTAATTGAGGTACGTGTGCCCTGTGTGTGAGCGTGTGTATTTATGTGCCGCCGCCCTCACATCCATATTCTCATGTGCCACATTTATGCATCTGTGTGTGCAGCCCGAGGAGAGGGTTGGACCACAGACGTAGACAAGGACTCACGCAGCAGCACACCATTCTGTAGTCATCGTTTCCAGCAGCAAGCAGACCGCTCGCCATTATCACGCAGCGTCTGTGCAAATCCGAGTCCTCATGACGACCCATTGAGCACTAAACACAATTAATTCTTTGAGAACAGCCAGCAGGAGCTAATGATGTGTTCGTCTGAGCCGCCCAGAATCTACAAATTATTTATATCACACAAGTTTCAGTTCAACAGCTGTGTTAATTTACATTAGTCAAGGGAAAATTTGACATTTAAAGATTTAAAGTCATCCCCCTAGAATCCCAACATTCTCTTCATTTATTACCAAGTATTTTTTTTAAGTTTACATGTTCTTATTGTTGACAATGTCCCAGTTTGCTATGATGTGAAGAAAAACAAACAGGCACTGGAGACGCAGGAGAAACTGTGAAATCCAGGCAGTGCTGGTTGTACCATGTTGTAATGTTACTTTACTACTCAGGAGGTGATAGCGAGAACTTCCTTTGTCGTTATTTGTTTGGTATAAACGATAACACATTGGAGTAATCTTGAATCAATCGGATATGAACGATAATGAATATTCAGTCTTAAGCATTTGAGACGTGTTGGGGGGATAAAACCACAGTCGATTTTATTTTGGAGATGTTTACCCTGTAAATGTCACAGCTACTTGTTGGTCCCATTCAACACTCGCCGTTCTCTAGCCTCTGGTCTTATCATAGACAGATTATAGACTAGATCAGATGAAGCGTACCTAAGTCTCCGTGGAGCTTCCACACCTGCCATCCATGCTGCTCGCTGTTATGAACTTGTTCCTCATTATTCCTCTCTTCATGATTATCTTTTTCAAAAAGGAGATTTGTGTTATTTTCCCCATCCACCTCCATCCTCCGCCCATATGCACACACACACACACACACACACACACACACACACACACACATCATGTGTGTGATTCGCATATGCACAGCTTGGCCCATTAGCGGTGACACGTGACGTTTCGACAGGGCAAATGAAGCTCAACAATTGATGTCAGAGCCTTACAAATTAAACAAATGGGGGACCGCCATGGTGTATTAGGCACCCCAAACCCCCTGATGAACACAGCCGACACACACGCCAGCAGGACAACATTGTCTCGCACTCCTCTCCTCCCCTAAACAAGGCTGTGAGGATGACACACACACACACACACACACACACGTTACAGTTAGCCAGTGAGCAAAACGAAACCAGCCGCACATTGATTGTCAATTGAGTCCTTTGACAAGCAAATAAACAGCACCGATTCTGGGGATCAATGTGATTGATACGTCTTTGGTCGTTGATGTAGCATCTTTGTGCAGAGTATGTATACAGATTGTGAAAGCACAAAGATTGAATGTCCATGACGGAGCGGTGCTCAGTTTTCATTAGTGAGACGATGCTCCTTAACGACTCGTGATGGGATCCAGTCTTTAGAAACAAACATTTAAGTTTAACTGACTTGATCAATAACAAGTATGTGTCGAAACAGACCTTCTCACAGCAAAATACAAGTAACGTATAATCTTCCCTTAATCTACCGTCCCATACTTCCTCTAGCTCCCCAGTGAATGGGAGTTCAGTGAATGATTACACATACAACATAACGTAGCAACAAATAGAACTGTACTGTTATATCTGATATTTACAAAGAACACCACTCTATGAATAGACTGTGTTAATATTTGGATTTCATTAACAGACATATGGGAGTAAATATGTGCAACAGAACCACTTCCTTCTAATATTGAACTCATTTTAAACCTAAACCATCAGCAGCCAAAATAGAATTATTCCCTTTATATATAAGACTCCTGTGCAGCATGGCAACAAGATTTGGATTTGTAATGAAACTGAAACTGAATTTGCTTATTCAGACAATATTCAAGTTGTTATTCATATATTTTTTTTAATCTGTCTGAAAACATTAATAAGTGCTGTCATGTGTCAGCGCATCAGATATAAAACACACACCTGTAGGGAATACACGTGTGTGTAACTATACCACACACTCACGCACTATCTCTGCTCACACATGCAATCATACAAGTGTAGCAGGTCCATTTTGTTTTC
>CAAKHB010006275.1:0-25152 GCA_901007665.1 Aeoliscus strigatus | reverse complement strand
GGTGTTTGTGTGTGTGGGGGGGGGGGGGGGCGTCTGTCGTCACCGAACCACGTGTCCTCCAGTGATAGTATATCTTATAGTGGGAAAAGTCATCTATCAGACAGTCCTCTTCAAAGCGCCGACCTTTAAAAGCATGTGTCATCCCGCCTCGGCTCTCCAAACATCCCTCGTGTAGGACATTTACGCGCCGAGCAGCGACGCAGCCGACGCGCACAAGTGGCACCGTGTCCAGACACCGTCCTGCTCACACACCGAGGGGAGAAATATCCGTAGAAGTTTCTCTTTGCTTTGAGCGAACCGCATTTAGATTCTGAGAGACATCCGATCTCCTGACAGCAGCGAGCAGGAGTCAGCAGACTCGCCGTGTGTGCGCACTGACCGCCGGCCTGACCTGCCCATCACACCCGGTCCCTCTGTTGTTGTGACTCGGCAGACTTTTTGTTTTTTAACCCTTAAAAAAAAAGTAAGTAAGCTGTGAGATGACCCTGTCTGGAGGCAGCGAAAGAGCCAGCGACATGTCCGGTCAAACTGTGCTCACGGCAGAGGACGTGGACATCGACGTGGTGGGCGAAGGAGACGAGGAGTGCATGGAGAGGGTGGACAGCGACTGCGACAGCCCGGGGGGAGGCATCCTGCTCCGCGGAGAGGCGGGCGACGAGGAGGTGGAGGATGACATCGAGGTGGAGAAGGACGAGATGCGGTCCGGTGGAGGGAGTCCGTGCTGCGAGAGCTCCGGGGAGGGAGAGACCGGCACCGGGAAGGGAGAGGGTCATGAGCCGGGCACCGCGCCGGGAGGGACCATGAAGCCCAAAAGCAGCCTGGTGAAGCCGCCGTACTCCTACATCGCCCTCATCACCATGGCCATCCTCCAGAGCCCGCAGAAGAAGCTCACCCTCAGCGGAATCTGCGAGTTCATCAGCAACCGCTTCCCGTACTACCGCGAGAAGTTCCCGGCGTGGCAGAACTCCATCCGCCACAACTTGTCCCTGAATGACTGCTTTGTGAAAATCCCCCGGGAACCTGGCAACCCCGGCAAGGGCAACTACTGGACCCTGGACCCCGCTTCGGAGGACATGTTCGACAACGGCAGCTTCCTGAGGAGGAGGAAGAGGTTCAAGCGGGTCCAGCCGGACGTGCTGAGGGACCAGACCGCTCTGATGATGCAGAGCTTCGGTGCGTACAGCCTGGGGGGGCCCTACGGGCGCCACTACGGCATCCACCCGGCGGCGTATTCCCACCATGCGGCGTTGCAGTACCCGTACATCCCCCCCGTGGGTCCCATGCTGCCGCCGGGCGTCCCGCTCCTGCCCTCGGCCGAGCTGAACAGAAAGGCGTTCAACTCGCAGCTGAGTCCCAGTCTGCAGCTGCAGCTCAACAGTCTGAGCACGGCGTCCATGATCAAGTCGGAGCCGTCCAACAGACCGTCCTTCAGCATCGAGAACATCATCGGGGTGTCCAGCGCCTCCTCGTCCACACCGGGCGCCGCTCAGGCCTTCCTGCGGCCTCCGGTGACGGTTCAGTCGGCCCTGCTGAGCGCCCAGTCCCTCTCCCTGACCCGGACCTCAGCTGCTATCGCCCCCATCCTCAGTGTTCCGTCCAATATTCTTTCAGGACACGTTTTACCGTCAGCAGCGGCCGCGGCCGTGTCCAAATGGCCTTCGCAGTGACCGGAAGAGCCGAAAAATCAGAAACTCTTATTTTTATACTGAAACATGGACGTGTGAACAGCACAAATCACTGTAGGCAGCACTGGACTCACACTGCTGAGACAGAGAAAAAAAGCAAAAGGAAATATTTCTGTACAGGTAATATTTGTACATATTTGTTAAAAAAAGAGAGAGAGAGAGACAGAAAAAGAAATGATTTTACCTTGACTTTGACTTTTACCTGTTTTCTCTTGTTCTTGTTGATCTGTGATCATTTTCTTTTTGTATCGGATGCTCAGATGGACTTTGGCTTCCTTTTCATACAAGACAAAAAGCTCTGACAAAATAGTCTGTTTATAATGAAAGAAGATCAAATATATGTAATTCTATGTAGCTATATTGTGTTGTAAACTGAATTTATTTGTAAATAAATTGAAAGAAAGTTCAAATCAATTCTGATTATTAACTTTATGGAAACGATTTAATGGGATTACTCCATTTATATTAATAAAATCATACAAATGGGAACATGGAAAAACTCAGTCGAGGAAATGGCCTTTTTAAAGAAATGCTACTTTGTAAATATTATCAGATTAAAATTAACATTATCAGATTAAAACTCACATTTTTAATTTACGGTCTGCAATTCAAAATCTCATATTTGTAATATTGAAATATAGAAGACGAAAAAAGTAGCTTTAATATCTGCTAATATCGCTTTCTTGGGATATCTTGTACATTTCGTGAATATTAAAAATATGTATGTTTATGTAGCCAAAGATATTTAGATATCCCTTGTTTCAGAAAAGGTGGATTTACAAAAACTGCTGCGAGATTAAAAGGAGAAACCATGGCGCGGAGTTGACGTATTGATTATTTGTGCAGTGATTACACGGGTTCTCAGGCCGATAGAAATCTGACCACACATGATTTTAGACATGAGAAGAAGTCAGGGGGAAATACCTACATGAAAGGAAGGGAACGATAAATACAAGTGCATGTGCGGTTCTTTCCCCACCTAATGCTCGCTGACTCGAGGTCAGACACGTTGTACGTTCCCGTTACATCACTGCTCGGATCGGTTTACACCGTGTTCTGCAGCTCCGCGTCTATAAAGGTAACAGCTTCGCAGTTGTGTCTGGCTAATCACTTTTACACAAACAGCAAATGGCGATCGTGTGTGTGTGTGTGTGTGTGTGTGTGTGTGTGTGGTTGGGGGGCTATATATATCTGATCCCCATGGGAAAGAGAAAAGAGCTTCTCGGTCTGCTTCACTTCACTTTCACCCACAGAAGGTGCAAATACTGCAAAATAACAACAACAACAACAACAAGAATAACAATTATTATTGTTTTTATATTATCACACCTAAGTCATTTGTTTCAGTTTCTTCCTATTTCGATTCTGACTTATCCTGGCTTAAAAATGAAAGCCTGTAGAATCAAATCATCTCACATGTGCTTGAAGAGAAATGAAAAGAAAAAAACAAAAGGGTTCTGAGGCGGACCAGAGGGGTGGAGACCAGTCTCTCATGCTACCATGCATGTCCGGGTGGAGGAGAGTCTCTTGCAGGGTGGTAGATGCTTCTGTGTCTGGGGGATGCTGCACCGCTGATGTTGCACGTGAACGTGAACCGGGCCGCTAGGGGACGTTACGTGGGCTCCTCATTAGGGAATTCAGGAAAAAAAGAAAAAAAATATTTATAAAAGACACCACAACACGAAATGAGGCGAATGATGAATCTTTTTAAACCAGATCATCCAATTCATTCATCCAACATTATAATCAGAATCGATAATCTCTAATGCAACCTGATCCCAGGTAATAATTATTAGATTTTAGATATTAGATTTTAATTAGTAGAATGGGCTACATGAGTAATTTGCCTCAATTTCCCATAAGTCCCTGTAACCAGCACGTGGTCAGGGTGATTCTAATAGATTTTCTTTTTTTATTTGTCTTTTCGAGTAAGTAGAGAAATTCATCCAATTCATTTGGACCTCATGTCAGAGTCATAATGATTTGGAAGCTAATAACTGCGTGAAGAAGGAGTTTGTACTATGCGTTGTCTTATGGAAACTGATGTTTTGGTATTTCATGCTCATAGGCTGCCTGCAGGAATGAGCTCATCTGAAGAGCAAACACTTGCTCTCAGTAATGAGCCACACAGCTGCACTTGCCTTGTGCACAGGTGGAGAAAAGTCTGGACTGGTTCCCACAACTCCCACAGCTCTCACAGCCGCCGGTCTATATTTGTCTCTGTGTAATGGTAAAACTACCAGTCCTTGTGTGTGTACATCAGACTTACGTGACCTAGAGATTCTGTGATGAGGCTGGTGAGCAAAAATATCAGATTATTGATCATGTGGGTGTCATTCACATTCCGAAAACAAATATACATATATTTAGAAAAATATATTTTAAAAATCCTAAGTGTCAGTGCTTACTGACATTATAGCTTAAATAAAAATCAATTGCTGATGGTCCTAATTTGCTGACGGTCAGTTATTCATTGAGTATTTGAATTAATATTTGAGTTTTGACTTTCTAAGGTTGATGTGTTTGATTTACCCAATGTGGGACAATAAAGGGTTATCCTATTTTAACAGCATGCACGTAGATCTAACAGTGTGACATAGTTTTACCAAATTAAACAAACGTACAAAAACACAAAACTAAGCTGTAATCGTACAAGGAAGCTACAGACGCACACAAACAATAAAATGCACCCGACTAGTGACGCAACAAGGAGCTGAGATGAGATGAGGGAGGAGAAATGGGACCAATGAGGGCAGGTGAGAGGGAGGAGCGAGCACAGAGCAGAAGGGCAGACAGCGCAGGTCAGAGCTGAACATCGGAGGACAGAATGTTAACACACGACAAGCTGGACCTGTAACGGAATATATTTCATGTCACATTCACAGAGGAGTTTTTGATTAAGAGTCAACTTTTTACTGTCTGTAATTCAGTGACATGTTCATGAAAATCATGAAATACTGTATGTGGCAAAATAGCCGACAAACCCAAAGCGTTAGACTCCAACGGCATTGAGAGCAAGGCCCAGGCCTCAGTAATAATAGGTCATCTTCCACCACAAGCTGCAGCCTTCTCCTGGGCGGAGATCACAGACAGTAAATGTAGGTACAGCAGTTACTGAATATTTAAAAAGGCATAGAGATGAAGCAATAAATGACAAAGTAAAGCTGGCGTGGCCAGGCATTAATAACTAATGGCTACCTGTGAGTTATAGGCTGCTCCTGTTGTAATGAAAGTGTCATTGCAAATCAGCAGTTGTCCGAGGTTATTATTATTTATGCATAATTGATGCCGGAACCACAAGGAACGTGTCTTGCCCAACATATCCCAACGCCTTGGGAACAAAGACGTTGGTGTCAACAGAAGAAAAGGTCACAGAGGAGAGTATGCCCCTGGGCTGAGATTTATATTGTGACGGGAGGTGTGAGGGGAGGGGAGGCAGTCAAAACCTCACATCTGTATACAGAAGGTCACAACAAACTAGTTACACATGAGTCCCTGGGCGTCCAGTCCTTGTTACTTGTATTTCACAATATCGTGTTCTTGATGTGTGTCTGGAGCTTTTAATGTTTGTTGAGTGTCTGCAAAAAAATATGATTTTCTAACCGTCTTAAATCTTTAATGGCCAGTTACATGAGATCATGACAGATCAGTTCCACTTATTATTAATTATTTTCATTATTTTATCGTGTACCCAGACCAGACTGTGTGAGATGTATTATTGCGTTACATTGATATCATTGTACTATAATACAGACAATCATTTACTCATTTGATAAACAGTACTATTGACACATGAAGTCAAAATATTACATTATAAATAGACTAAATAATTCATAATGGCCATCAATTAGTCAGAAATCTCTAGTGGACAAACAATACCTCTACGAACATGGGAAAACTCCGTTGCTAAATGGAATTTAAGGTTTTCGAGGGCAATTATCAATCTAAACCCTAAGACTGAAGAGCTGTCAAACATGATTGGAACAAATCTCGCCTCTCATTATCTGAACAGTTTGTAGTTGATGCGTACGAGACTACAGTGTTGCTCCGACTGTCCCTGAACGTCTCACGTCTGTTGAAATGTGCGTCAGCGCTCAGTGACCAATGAGAAGGCGACACGTATCCTTGCGATGACGTAAACAGGAAATGTAAACACGGTTTCATTCAGCAGATTTCCAGCTTTTATTTCTCCACCTAAAGAGTGAAAACACCCTTCAAAGTGATGCAGACGTGGAGCCTCGTTTCCATTTGCGTTTTGCTCGGTGTTGTCGTGAGATGGGGAGTGTCGTTAAATTCTTATTCAGGTAAGACACGTGTGCACGGTTCAAATTGCTCCAGAAGTCGACACAAGGTATTCTGGGGTTCAACCAACTGAGCAGCACCGCGCCGATATAGACCCCCCCCCTCCCCAATTCATCAGACTAACGGCTGACTGTGTCTCTCCAGGAGCAGGAAAACCTCCCATGTTTGGCGACTATGAAGCGCAGAGACACTGGCAGGAAGTCACGTACAATCTGCCAACGCACCAGTGGTCAGTGTTTCCTGTCCGCTCCCTGAAAAACACCTCTGATCAGCTTCTATCAGTGTTTGCATGGTCCTTCACCTTGACGGACGAATGAACCAATCAGACAGGAAGTGTACAATTTAGATGATGTATTAATGGATCTGTCAGATAATCTGAGAAATTATATTCACTGATAAATAATTAGATCACAAATACACAATAAGTTTTTTGCAGGTGTCATGTTGGGGTCTGGCGAATTGTAATATGCATTTTAAAACTTTTGAAGTGAAATTGTTTGTTGTATTATTCATTCATTCATCATCTCCTGCTTTCTCTGGTCACTGGATTCTTTTTTTTTTTTTAGTATTTTGTATAAATCATTGTTGAATTGCATCCTGTTCACATCTATGACTTGAGATCATTTACACAACATGTTAAGAGCTTTTTGGATACTTCCTGCACACCTCCAGGTACTTGAACACCACAGACAATGACTTAAACTACTGGGGACTGGACTACCCTCCTCTGACCGCCTATCACAGCCTGATCTGTGCTCACGTGTAAGTATTATTGTAACTGTTATCAGAGACTGAAGACCGACTCTGGATAAGATGATCAGTTCTCTGTACCTGCGGACCTTTCTACCATCATCTAACACCAATTGAAAATCTTTCCCCTGCAGAGCCAACGCAATAAACCCTGAATGGGTGGAGCTCCACAACTCCAGAGGGCATGAAAGTTTGCCACACAAGTTATTCATGAGATCCACAGGTATGATGATCGTTTTAAATAAGGACGGCTAATTTACTGACAGTGCTACTTCAACTCTGACCCTGACTGCACTGACCCGGGCTGGAAGCCATTGTGACAGCTAGACAAGAGACAGATTATCCAGAGTGAAAAACTCATTTGGTGTCTTTCTGAATTTCTCAGTTCTGGTGGCAGATTTACTGATATTCATCCCTGCTGTGGTTTTATATTGTTTCTACCTGTGCAATGGATCTTCTAAGAAGAAGGTAAGATGCATGATACAACACGAGCCCACAACATTGTGGAATTATGAGTGCAGTGCTCTAATGATTTGAAGCTATAGTTGCGTAGCTGGAAAGTCCAATACTATTGGTGCTAACTGAACACAATACATTGAATTATTAGTATCTGTTCTTGCACAACAAATAAAGCAAAAGTTGCTGTTTTGTTTTCCAGGTTTGCACTCTGCTTTGCTTCTTGCTCTATCCAGGAATAATTCTTATTGACTACGGACATTTCCAGTATCCTTTCCACTTGTTGTATTGATGGAGAAATGTGGAGCTATTGAGCTATCTAGCATCTGTGCCTGAGCTGGCTTGTCTCCTACTTTTGTACTTTGAGAGGCGACAGTGTGGGATGAAGGACATCAACATCTCTCTGGAGCACTTCACCCAGAGCACCTACAACTGTACCTCTGTCTGTCTCTCTGTCCTGAGTGCATGAAGGTAAAAATAACACTGTCAGTAACGTTATACAATTAGTTAGCTTTGTAGCTTGGGGGCTTGTGGGAGGGAGGTTAAGAAGCGGCGCATCAGCAGCGGTATGGCCAATGCGCACGTGTTGTGATGAAGTTCTCATCTTTACCAGTCTATTAAGGTTCCAATCCTGTAAGTGCTAATCTAAAAGAACGAGCGAGGAGCTCAGACATCCAGAGGGAGCACAAAGCGTGAGGAGCTCAGACGACCACGGAGGCCTCAGCTGACCCATGGGGACTCACTACTGCCTTTTAAGGTTTAAAGTGGTATTACAAGACAGGAAAGGCATGAGAGCTGGACAGTGGACATGTCCAACACAAAATTCAGTTTATGACTTCTGGTTGACACTTGTTTGTAATTTCTGCTGAAAAACGTGTAAATATATGCAAATATGTGCATATGTTGTAAAGGTCTGTGCCCATAAATCTTGCGTCTAAGTGTTAAAATTGTAATACAGTTAAAGCATTGTAAAACATCAGTCGATTTCCTGATTATTACATTACATTTTTCATGGCGATTTGATAAAATCATACAAAGTGCAAGTATCCTTCTATCACGAGACAACCCATACATTCCTTGACACCAGTTTTGGAAGTTGTGAACTCATTTGCACTGAAGTAGGATCAGCTGTTTGACACACATAAGCACATTATGTTTGTTGCCTTTAAAGAACTATTCACTATTCATCTTAACCATATCAGGTACAACGGGGTGAGTCTGGGCTTCGCCCTGTGGGGGGTCCTGGCTCTGGGTCTGGGCTGGGACGTCCTGGGCTCTATGGCTTTCTCCCTGGCCCTCAACTATAAACAGATGGAGCTGTACCACGCTCTGCCCTTCTTCTGCTACCTCCTGGGAAAGTGTGTTAAACTGAACCTGATGGGACGGGGGTGAGTCTGTTCATGTCGAAAGCGGGATTTGTGGAAGTGAGGTCTTTGCTATGTTTCTCTGTGTTCCTCTCTACCGCCACACAAACCCCCAGTGGTAACAATCACTCAATTAACAATTACTGAGCTGACAAAACAGATTAGTTCAACAAACAAAAGAACAAATAAGGGTGGAAAATTGATTTTTAAACATATTTCTGGTCACAGCTTGTACACATGTCCCATTTGTCCCAGTGAAATGTATTTATTTGTAAATGAAATGCATTTTCTATCTATGAAATCCTACATGTGTTCACTGTGATGGTGTCCTGCGTACATGTGTGAACCGAATGCTCAGGTCATCTGTAATGTAATGTCAAGCTGTTCTCAGGAGTGCAACAAGATGACTGAGGTAATCACACTGGATGCTGTTACTAGTGTGTCTAGTGTCTGTTTATCTAGTAACAATGTACCAAGGGCATTTAGTAGCAAATGGAAAGCTGGATTAGAAGAGCCAGTGGGAAGATATGTCCAGATGACACTCTCGCCATGCCCAAACTCCTCAGCTATGCCTGTGTGTGCAACTTAACCAGCAGCTTCACATTTACAGCTGACAGGCTGTCCTCTGCTGACAACTCTCAGCTGATGGCTTTCACTGCATTCCTCAGTGGAAGGGTCAAACCCCAAAATTAGGATTTGAAGACAGTACATACTATTTGAATAACTATGGCGGCAATGTACATATACTTAAGGAGGCGCTTCTATAAAGTAGTACTAACCACCTCAACCAAAGTACAAAAAAATGCCTTTTTTACGTTATATTATAAAGATCCATCCTACAATTTACTGGGTTCTTCATTGGCACATGGTAGAGCCTTCCACAAAGTCCAGTGAAAATCAGCCTTGTAGGATTTGTGTAAACTTACTTACACACACACACACACACAAACTAAAGAAGGAAACGGCTTTACAGTGTGCAGCCTATTCTTGATGTTTTTATGGCATTTGTGCACGTCTGTCTGTCTGACCCTCTCAATATAGGCTGTTGCTGTTGGTGAGAATTGCTGCAACAGTGTTGGTGACTTTTGGCCTCTGCTGGCTCCCCTTCCTGTCCGACCCCAGCCAGGCCTTGCAGGTGGTCAGGAGAATCTTTCCCGTGGCTCGCGGTTTGTTTGAGGTAGAACATTCATTCTTCCCGTTAGACTTCCCTTATAAAAAAAAAAAAACATTTGTACCATTTGTACTTGCTCAAATAATATCAGATATTTCAGTATGTCATTTAAAGAATGGAGCGTTTGGGGACACGTTGAAAGTACAGGGTGGTCCGAGGGGCAATGGAGAGGGCAGACATGTGCGCTATCTGTGACGGCTTCCATTGAGACATTACTTCCCCCTGAGGTGGTGGACCCTTCTGGTGGTACGTGGAGAAGGGGAATTTCATGATTAGTAGACAATAAATGTACTATAGCTGCAGCATTAACATTAGCCTAAAGGATTTCCAATGTCCATTAGGAAATGTAAGGCAGTCTTGTATAAGAGGGCCACAGTGGTGCCGTTGTGCTGTGTAATATATAAACTGTTTCTATCCCTTTTGGTTTTGTGATTACTCTTAAAGCAATTTTGCGCTGAATATATATATCTTGATAAATATTTCTAGAGCAAGATAATCAGCTCTTAACATATAAAATAACTAAATCTGATGCTTGCTCTTTGACACGTATCCATTTGATGGTTCATCTTGCAGACAACATTTATGGAAGAATTATTATTGATCATGCTGAAGTGTGCAGGGTGAGTCATGGCCAGCCCGTTTCCAGATAGTGCCCTTTTTTTCCAAGAAGTCTGAATTTCATGGCATTAAAAACGCTTTTAACACTTAATAAAAGTCTTGCAGAGCCTGACTTTGCTCGCACCCTTTGCTCTCAGCATGACAAATGCCCTTACATCCTCCAGTGCTTACCCCGTTGATCAGAGAATCAGGTCGAGGGAAAACAGAGAAAGGCACTCTTAAAAAGGTCAGGAGATCAGTTACACTCCAGCTCGTGGAGGTGTGAGGATACAGATAAATCGAGCTAATTTGTGGCTTCAGTGTTTCTGGCACTTTCACAGACTGTTCGCTTTTCAGCACGCATCACAACTGTGGCCTCCGACTGACATCCTGCTGTAAATCAAATGTGTGTGCGTGCTAAACGCACGTTTGTGTATTGTGGTGAGTGAGGAGCTATTTGGAATATGATATGAATTAAATGGAACGGCACAGAGAGCGATAAAGTGTACTTCCGCAGCCGGCGGTGTTGACAGAGGTAGAGTAACTGTGTGTGTTTGCTGCTTGCATGTGTGACAGGCCAAGGTTTGCTGCTTATATCTGAAACCCTGTGACACTCCCACCCTCCTCCTCCCCCTCCTCCTGTTGTCCCGATCCCCAAGGTGGCAGCCACCACAAGGTGTCATAAATGTGAGAAGTAATTGAAAATTCTAACCGGGGAGAGGATGGCAGCTCGCACCGTGGCAGGATTTATTGAATAAAATGATACAAACATAATACACCGGGTGTGAGAGACACTATACTCCTCAGTGACGACAGCATGAGTGGCTGCCGGGGCGAGTTGTCCTCAACTAATTGTCAAATTGTGCACGTAAGCACAAGCTGGGGACACGGGTGAGATGGGGGGTGGGGGGCTAGTCGGTGACTGGCGCATGCGGCAGCTTCTGCAAGAGAGCAGTTGTAAGTTTACCCACTGAGATGCATTCTGGTGTCTCAGGTTGCCGCCTGCTCACAAAAATGGCACCAAATGCTACTCACTGTGAAATTCCGTGGCAGCTTCGAGGTGACGGAACCACACTGCTCTTGCATTTGCTGATGAGACACACCCCTCTTTCATGTGTTGCCTTCAGGCATCATTGAGAAACATTCTAGTGGGTTATTTGAAGCGGGAAGGCAGAGAGGAAACAGAGAGGGATGAGGCTGAGACAACACAACTCTGGACAGTCTAGTGCTGACTGGGCTGCCATGAAGACCCACACAGCTGTGCTGTGAGCAGCTGTGGCGTGGAAGAGTGGGAAGACGCCAGAAATAGGTTTTCTAAGGCAGAGCCCCACTCAGGAGTGACAAGGCTGATCTAGTCACACTGTATGACTGTATATTATCTGATCCCAGCACAACTGCTTAAGCACTTAAATCAGCTGATCCCGCGGCGATGTCCTTCTCGTCTCTTCTAAACCACCAGTCCTCTTGTGGCTGTGACAGAACTTCAAAGACAGTGTTTGAAGGCTATTCTCAAAGACATAATAGAACAAAGATGAATGTGTTTTGACTTCAAGTCAGACAGACGTCACTGTGGGCTCTTCTGTGGAGTATTATGAAAGTCAATTTTCACTCTTCATTAGTCGTTTAGCAAAATAATTGATAACTGGTCCAACTGACAATCTGTCTTAGTCTCAGAAATTTGCTTTGAAGATGATTCTTGCTTAGAATGGTAATGAATGTACTGAAAAACAGAACGTATCAGCATGTTGAGAAACAGTTGGCCAGAGCTCTGTGGTTGGTCTGTATGTGCTGCTTCTGCGGAAACTACTCCAGTTTGACATTTCACCTTGTGTCCCCAAGTTTACAAATAAGTCACACGCTCTTTCTGACAAGGCAGTAAATATATGACAGAGGATCACTTACCACACCTTCGCCGTCTTGTACAAACGCCATGCTGGAATGCCCTGAGGAATTTTTATTGCACTTTCAGTAGGAAAAAATTAGCAACAACAATGCCACTTATTTGCTTTCTCTTCTGAGTTAAATTTGTTTTTACACAGGCCTTAAATTTTCACGTTTGTATATTGCTGACATACATGTTTTTTAACTCTAAGAGACCTCAAACTGTAGAGCAGGTGTTTAAACTAGTGCAGCACTCTGTAATCCAATCAAACCTGGACTAAAACTATCTATAGCTCTCTTACCATAACACCAGCTTTTACCAAAAACATTTCAATAAAACAACACAGCACAAAATACAGTAAAGAAACATTGTGATGCCGGTTCCAATTGATTCATTTCATACGACTTCCTGCAGATGAAATGAATTTTTGTCTCATTGTGCAGAATGACGTCTGACTTTTTTCAGGGCATTGACAAGCATACCTCTGCCAGCACCCAATATGTTAGCGTAATATGGGAGCGTAGTTTAGCAGAGGTAATAACGGCCAATGATTTGTACTGTTTTTGCTGGTAAACACTGAATAAACAGGTAAGTGTCACTTCCCATCTTACCAAGCGGTGTTGTTGTGTGAACAGGACAAGGTGGCCAACACATGGTGCAGCTTGAACGTCCTGATAAAGATCCGATCCATTTTATCCAGTGACTCTCAGCTGTACCTCAGGTAATCCCTCTCTCTGTCTGACAAGCTTTCACTTTCTTCTCCTCTATCTTTCATTGTTTTGCTCTCTCTTCTTTGCTCTTTGCTTTCTCTTTGGCATTTCTGTATTCCCTCCCTTCTTCCTCTGCTTTCATTTCGTGGGAAAGTACAACTTGAAGCCCCAACAGAGTTGAAACAAGATTTTCACTGAAAGAAAAATCTTGTGAGGATTTTCAGAACATCAAGCCCAGTTGTTTTTGAAATTGCGGTGAAAGAGTCTGAATTGCCCCAGGAGCTATCCAAGCATGTGTCATTTACGAAGATAGAACAGCTTATGAAGCAGAAAAGGACACATTTCAACCTAGAGGAGCTGAAGCATCCATGGACCACTCAGCTTTGAGCTTTGTCTGCTCATCCAGACGATCCCAAGAATCATGTTCTTTTCACCAAAAGAGTAGATCCTGTATGACCAAGACAATTTTTGATGCAACAGTTGTGTAATGGTGAAAACAACTCCGCATGCTAAAATTAGCAGTCCTGTGTTCACAGCATGGACATGTTTCTGTCCAGAGATCAAGTTGGACTTCTTTGACTGTAGTGCATTTCAAACAAATAAAAAAACACGCGTGTCTTTTTGGCAGAGGGAGTGGATTGCTAAATGCTCTGGCGTGGGTGGGCTGTGTACACAGAAAGAATCAGCTGTGAAAAGTGATCCGTGTCCCTCAGGACTGCAAAACTGACCCTGCCCTGCACATAACACATGCAGAACTTGGTACACAGTAAGAACTCACTAATTATTGCTACTCTCTCGTTGACAGAGTCAAATTTGTGCCTCTTTGTTCACCAATCCTCACTTAACTGTTTACACTCTTCAGTGAAATGCATAGTACAAACTCTCTCACACCTCATCATGCTGCCTAACCTCTAAGCACAATTATAACACATACTCACTCCTCTGGTGCCCCCACCCCCAGCAGGTGACAATTGAAGGGTTAAACTAATGCCTGGTCGCCAAGGGGCCTGTATTTGGTCTCTGTAAGATTGTAGGATATTGTTGTTGTTTGCATTCGACATGAACTGAAATTCATTTTTTCTGTTTATGTACTATTTGTTTTCTGCTGCACCCGCTTTTTAATGCATTTAGATGGATTTGTTTTTATCTACATGCTTTTGTTCTGTTTTTCAGTTTTGCCTGCACTCTCCTGGCGGTCCTACCCTCCTCCATCAGACTTCTGACAAAGCCCACTTTCTGGCAATTTAAACTGGCCCTTGTGAGTGTTTAAGCTGTGGTTAGCATGGACTACATATATCAAATATTACACAGTGACAGTGTTTTTCCTCCTATTGGTGTCTTTTTTGTCATTAAATATTATGCTATGATGTATGACTGTTCTGCAGTATCAGTAATGAAAATCTCACTTTTAGGCCAATTCATCGCTGGCGTTTTTCCTCTTTTCCTATCAAGTCCATGAAAAGTCCATCCTCTTGGCGGCGTTGTAAGTACAGAGGGAAAAAAAAAGCATATATCAAATACTGCTTCAGTTTTTACTCCAAAAAAAAGATTTATTCTTATTTCCCCTCTTCATTCTGCAGTGTGTTAAGGCTTTGAATAAATTAACACTTTATAAAAATGACATCATCCTCATTCCAAACTTGGAGCTCTGGAGTAACAGTCTATTTGCGTAGAGACTTGTTAAATGAAGGGTTATTCACCTCTGTCATCATACTCAGTGTTCATAAACATAAATACGAGTGTGTGTGTGTGTGTGTGTGTGTGTGGTTCATTACCTTGATATATAAACCTGCTGGAGGCCCAGGGTGAGGCCTGGGATAGATTCAATGGCAAGGGATTTGGTTCGGAGATCTTTGATCATCTATTCATCTAGATTAGGCTAGATTGTTGCTTTATGAACTATTGAGTTATATCACCCACCTGTCCCTCTGAATCAATCAGTAATGCATGTCCAGGGATTAGGAAAGAATGGCAGGCAGCAACTCAGGGCGTTGTTTGCGCAGGATCAATTATTGGGCTGTAACAGGATCGCCAAACAGCACTGGCAGCGGTTATGGGCACCGGTGGAAAATGCCCCCCTTGGAGCAGCAGAGTGCACGACAATCACTTGTAAGCACACAGCCAGTCATAAATTTATCATCGGAATGCAGCAGCAAAAATTTGCAGGTGCTGTTGACATGTAGGACTTAGTTCAAATATAAGTGGGTTTGGACAGAACTTTCATACCTCCCTGATATAAGGTCACAAAATGTAATCCAACCTTGATTTTTTTTTTCTAGACCTGTCTGCCTCCTGCTAAACGACATCCCTCTTATGGCCATTTGGTTCCTGCAAACCTCAACGTTCAGGTAAGACAGTGTGGATGAGGACCTGTGATATAGACTGCAGACAAGTCACTGCATACTGCACGGGGACATACAACTGTCACAACCTGGATATGAAAGCAGATGTCTCAACCAGAGCCTGCTGAAATATGATCGTCAATACTACAAAAGGTGCCAAATACCACATATGAAGAATCAGACACACCATCCACGCTGTTAGAGCCATTTATATCTGACTGTGTGTCAAAGTCACTCTTTGTTCCCACACTAAGTGGCATATTGGACGGCAGCATATGGAAATGTACAAGCAGAAGAAGAGGTAATTGCACTGCTGGCCGCCATGACGACCTGTCAACTGTATATCCCGGTAGCAGCCCCTCATAGTGGATTAGGTTTTTTGTTTTTGTCAAAATCAAGTTGCTACACACACCTTTAGGCTCCATTGTTACTATCACAACCAGACCTCAATTTCAGCAGTGGGCAAAGAAGGAAGCAGTCGTGTCAAGATGGTGCCATGCTATTATTAGCTGTTGTCATCACATTTACACAATGTATCATGTTATTGACTCTGTTTGCTGATAAGTGGTCGTTGTATCCTATATTTTATTTTACTACTTATTCATCATCTAGAATTGCCACTTTCCCCCAAAACAACTATTTTTAACAAAAGTCTCACTTCAAGAAAGAGATCTGAACTATGGCTAAATTAGTTCACATGACGACGGCATGAATCAGGCACCGTAGTGATAATCATAAATAAATACCTAGATGGTTCTGATGTTTGGGTTGAGGAGAGGACTGCATGGAAAAGACAAGCAGTGTTGCAACGGCTTCACTTTCACCAGCTGTTGTTAAATTCTTCCGGCAGCACTAATTGTTGTGCGTGTGGTTTAGTATAAGGATATCTAGGGATTACACGGCATAGTGTGCATGCCTGCTGTTTAAGTGTGCCTTGTATAGGGACAGGAGGTCATTCTGGAGTTTCACGGTACAGTCTGACAGAGACGTAATGTGCCTCCTCTCCAGGTCCTGTTATTTAAAAAAACAAAATCCATCTCTTGTTTGCACAATTGGCTGCATGAACACTCAATTATGGCAATTGGAAGAGGGCAGAATTCAGCCAGTCTGTTTAAATTGATTAAGTATGTATTTCTAAAATGTTTACCATTTGTCGTCTGAATGGCGCTTCAGTAAACCAACTGAATGAATGGTTTGTTCTGCGTGGATAGGTTTTTATAAGCTGGGGTGATGTGCGATTTACTATGAGTCAACTGTTGTTCTTGTCCATGGCCCGCTGCTAAACAAAGATAAGCTCGGCCTGAATGTCCGAGTCATCTCTCCCCCAGGGGACTGACTGCTTGTGCAGCCTTGTTGGATAAATGCTCTACAGTCCACTGCTGCCCATTTCTAATATGATACTGTAGAAAGCCCTGCTTGACTACTTGAAAAAAGTATTGTCTCTCCGCTGTGCAATGCTTCTTTGTTCACTAGCGCTATTGGTGTCCGTCTGTGCAGCATGCTACCTCTGTTCCTGAAGGACGGGCTGCTTCTACCCTACGCTGTGACATCGCTGGCCTTCCTCTTCTTCAGCACGTATCTACTGTCTGCACTGGAGCGCTGCACAGAGGAAGAGCTGAGACTGGGAGGCTACCGCACGCTGCTCTTCTGCCTGCCCAGCATGAACCTGGCTCGTATAGTCAGATGGAAGGTCAGTGGCACGTGATGGTTATGAACTAAGTGGTGGCCAATTAGCATCGATGTGGTTATTTGTAGGTGGGAACATAATCTGGACGTAGATGTGAGAACCATTTGGAACCTTCATATTTGTATTTTCCTTAAACAATCTGAGGATTCTAATGTCCCTTACTATTATCATTATGGCTACACTGGGAATCCACCAAAGACGTGACAAACATATAGCTTAACAACAGCTGAACTTGTGAAGGCGAGTGTTTGCTGAAACCTAATGTGGGCTCTTCTACTCAGGTACGTAGGTAAGTTATGTTTTTATTTATTAATCTAATTTTTAAGATTCCACGTTAGCTAAACCAATGCAAAATTAATTATTATTAAGTAATATTGCCCTGAAGAGTGTCGTTTGTCAGCCCACTGCATATATTGGTGCTAGTCTAAGTCTAAGCACTGCGACAAGAAGTATCTACAGCTGATGCATTTGTATATTCTAACCATGTGAGAAGATATACCCAACTGTATAAATAAAGATCATGTGCTGCCGGAAGCTGTGTAAGCTGTCCGGGATGAAAGCTGCTGCCAGCACAAGAATTATTTATCACTTATTTAACTTTCCACACCGTCTGAGTTGGCCACAGTGCCAGCGCCGTCGCGTCAGGGGCACCGGTAGGTTGTCAGAGATTAAGAGAAGGTGTCTTTTTATAGCGCCTGTCATTAACACAGGTTTGCCTAGACATATTTATTTACACAAGCAGCGTAAATAGCGAGTCCCAACGGTGGCGATAGGGTTTCATAGGTTTTTGGTGGCAGGGCAGGTTTGGGCATGAGGTGTTTCCTCTATGCTACTCACTGACTTATCTATGGGCCATAAAGTCCAAATAAACACATAAATGACCTCATCATATGTTTTCATCTCTGCTGGCAAATGAAATTATTAATTGGTTCGATAAACTGCAGTCACATTTTTAGTAGCTGAAGGTAGCCAGTCTGTTGGGATCACATGATGCTGTTTGCCAGTGAAAAGCTAAATCTGACAAAACCAGAGACAGCTTGTGTGACATCAAGATATTGTTGACATTAATAGCAAACTGACTGACGGCCCATTTAACATTCCTGTTAGATCTCTCTCCAGCTGAGACTTGTATTCGAAGGAATGGAGATGGTAAATCACAACTGACAATTGGATGAATATAAGCAGAGTAATCTGTTTCCATTCTCACCATAAGAATAAAAACGGTTTGTTGTAATCCGACTTAATGGTGCGTTGAATGTTCAGAAAGGTCATTCTTGCACTGAGAAACTCAAGATGAACTTGTTTCTAAAATATCAAGAGAAGCTTTATTAGAAAGTGGATTTTGGAGAAGGCTGATCCCTGAAGAGAGAGAAGACTAAAATCTGATGCCATGTAGTCATGTGATCTGGGTCCATGAGAACTTTGCAGACTTCACCCACTCATGAAAGGACCAGAAAATGTTAGTTAGCAGCTATCAAAATGAGTTTGCCAGGCTAATATGAGATGCCTCTTGTTTTCTTTTCTGCTGCAGTAAAGAATCATGTGACTTTGCAGCTCTGTGTGGATCCTTACTCTTGCTCAAATCAAGTGACAACCCGTCTTTGTTTCTGTTGCAGTTCTACATCAGCGTTACAGCCATGGCCTGTTTGAGTGTAATGAGCGTAGCACTCAACCCTCCTTCACATCTGCCTGACTTGTTTCCAGTGCTGGTGTCTATGTTTGCTTTTACACACTTTGTAGGTACATTTCTGTATTTCACCATTGTCCAGTTCAGTGCGCCACCAAGCAGAAAGAGCCAGAAGAAGAAGAACTGAATTGGGTAGATTCATATAGATATTTTGAGTTGTACATCCCATTATACGCTTAATGGAAATCACACAAATTGTCACTGAAAATGACCATACTAAAAGTTTAAATTTAAAGGAGGTGACATATTTAGTGAAAAACCTTAGTTTGGAACAAAATCAGATATTTCCTCCTTGATATCAGGAAATTGTACAATCACATTGATTTTATAAGCTGCTGATCATATGGGTACATAAACTGCAACGATTTTTGTGTCCATCCCTGACAACTTGGTGGTCATAAGGTGACGCTATGTGGTCACCGTAGCAACAGATTGGGGTGTTACATTGTCATGACATGGTTTACTTGCAAAGCTGCATATAAAGACGGGTTTCATGTTCCTGGTTTAAACAGGTTTCTGTCTACTTTGTGGACTTTATGTGAACTTTTTTTCTAAATATTTTTCTACTGTACATTTTTAACTATCATGGATGTTATTTTGTACAAACTCAGTTAATCTGAAAATAAATGCATTTCTCATTGACCTAAAGTGACCATCAGCTTTATTGCCATGTTGTTAAATGATATGATTTGATGCAGCTTCATATAAACTGTCTACATTTACCAAGTACTCCACTAAATCACCCCAACTGTCTGGCAGAGACAGAGCCAATAATTGGACGCAAATTATACCTTCAAAGCTTTTACTCAACACCATTAAATAGTCATGTCAAGCCCCCAGATACGACAAGGACAGACCTGTGTATTTAAAACAGAAGCATTGACAGGACAGCCCTTAAAAAGAAATGATGAAAAGTGACATATCTGAACATAATGCTATAAAGTTGAAATACCACAGAAAAAGGTACGAGCAATTTCTTTCTCCAATCCTTCTGTGACTTAATGACAAGCATAAAAAAATCCATTAGAACTATAAATGTTATCAGGTCAGTGAGGGTTGCGCGTGCATCCGAGGCTCCGGGCCTGCGGCCAGTAATGGCACAAATAGCAGCCCGACATCATCAGAGTTTACTGCAATGGGACATGAAAACATGTCCCTATTACATGTTCAGACAATATCAAGGTTCATATCCTCGGGGAGGGAGGATATCCCATTTGAAATGTGGGTAATGAAACACCAAAAACACATGTGTACATGTGGATATTCAGAATTGTTGATACCACGATTATACAAATATGTTAAGCATTGACAGGAATTGACAGGAACAACTCTGCAGTGGAGGATCATGAGACGTGGCTGAAAGGTGCAGATCAGCTCCTGAAACGCAGCAACTGTGACTTGAAATGTAAATGTGAAATGTGAATTAACTTTTATGAGAAAAAAATACACGACTAAAAATAAAAGCTGCAGCCCAAAATGTCACAAAATGCCGAATGTTCCTGTCACTGTAACTTTAACTTTAGGTACCGTTATTTCTTTTGTGAGAGTTTGAAATCTCCAACCTCTTGGAATGGATAAGAGACGATAAGAGTGACGCAGCCCTTCTCTCAGTGACCTGTATCAAAACATTAGTTTTGTTTATTGGTGTGCTGGCTTTGTCCTTCACATGGCCTCTAAGGGTGATAAAGTGAGAGTTACATGATCCACCTTAGGCAGAAATAGGAAATGTTGCTGTGAACAGCAGCTGTTGCTTAGGTCGACTCGGGCAGCGAGAGGCCTCGGCCTTCCCAGGCACTGCCAAATAAAGAGACTACTGTGGAATAAGACAGTTTGGGTCCCCACTTTTACTTTTCAAACTGCAAAGGAGGCCACAATTGAATAGTTTTTGCTATGAAGCTGAGGGTGGATGCCATTGGAAAGAATATTATTTAGACAGCGTTGCTGCACTGTGGTTCAGAGAATCCATATTTGTCACCTGCCAGGCAGAGACTCAGGCAGGTGAGATGAGGGCCAACATGTCAGGGGATTCGCCCCTACCGTTGCAGACACTTCAACAGAGAATGAATGATTGCTTCCAATACAGCTCAGCCTCACGGTTGACAGCAAAGATTCCACATCCATCTCCCACTTTACCTCCACATGGCGCAGCTCAGGAGGTGAAGAGCAATCCCATTAGCTGTCAACAGCAGAGCTGCCTCGCTAACAAAAACCTGGGGAATATGGGAGAAGAAAACATGATTGTAACCCCACTGGCACCCAGTGATATTACACACACTGTAGCCACGGTCAAGATTCACAAAGCAGACAGTTCACGTGAGGAGCGAGAAGCCGTAAATATCTGTTACTGCACCAAGATGTGTGTCAGATGATTTGTCAGTATCTAATTTCAAAATAAGAGTCCTACCTCCATCCATGATGGACTTTAGGAAGTCGTAGGAGCTAGCTGCCCTCATTGGACCTGAAAAGAGAAATCAAAGAAGTATATAATTTATATTATATCTGAATAAATGTCTCATCAGTTAAGCCAATGAGCTTTGACAGCTGTGAAAGTCACTAAACGTGAGAAGCGATAGAATTTCATCCATTAACACTGTTGCTAAATTATCAAACTGAACCCGTTCTTTTATATCCCAAGAAAACTTACAAATTTGGATTCTAGGCTGACATGAAAACACATTTTCTGCACCTTTAGGTGAAATGCAATGACATTCACTACACCAGAAATCATTCATAAAAAGATTGCATACTCTGCAATTCACAGTGCAGATCGAAGGCCACCGGCGTCTGTTGGGCCTAAACAGCCACATATACAACCCCCTCCCACTTAATTGCAATCGTGTGTTCAATCAGGAAGCATAAAACTCCCGGTGGGTAGATGGCATCTATCCACGAAGCTTCAAGGATTGATGTACCACAGTGTGAGGGCGGCCTGGGATGGTAGCGCACAAACTGTGACACAGTCTTATCGCTTTTATGTCATTTTAAGGATTCTTTTTTTTTTTTTTTTAAATACAGCCCATTACTGCTGACATACAAATCTTTCTAAACGTGGCCCCATCGAAAGTCTGATCAATTTTTACACCGCTGAGCCGTCTCCTCTGCTCTCCTTTTGTCATCTAAAAATTCATTTTCTCCAGGATCTTCTTAGGGAAAAACTGCAATAAAAATATATTACCACCAGAAGACATCCACCTGTCAGTGCTTCGCTGTGACTAAAAAGCTTCAGAGGAAATCAAATTTGTTTCTGTAGTAAGCAGAACTGTTTAAATGTTATTTATTTTTAAGTTCGTACGAAAATATATTTTTTATATATTATATAATATTGTGAAGTGGAGCATTGATTTAGAACATAACCATGTCTTGATTCAGGTCAGGCGGGCTGAATTTATGAATCCTTTGCGCAACTCTTTTAATCGAATTTTCCAAATCTCTCATCGCACACAAATAATCAATACATACTGCTGAGGGGAACCTGCCTTGGAATTATTAGGTTCTTTCGTTTTCAATTTTGTGCTCATCAGCGCATACAAGTGCAGTGGGTATTTGTAACGCCAGGACTATACCCGGAGGATTTACGCTCAAAGCAAACCTGACTGCTCACCAAAAAGGCCTTCTTTAGAATGCTTACTGAAAGTTTTGTTAGCCTTACAGGATGGTCATAAGTGCTTCTCTGTGCGAGGAAAGAAGCAGAAGAAGAACTGTCACAGCAAAAGGCAAAAAGGGGAAAAAAGGGAGAGGAGGACAAAGCCGGGGGGGGTGACAACGCCAAAGGTGGGGGCAGAGATGGACAGTAAAAATATGTGTGTATACACCATTAGTGTATGAATGTGTCTGAATGGATTAATGATGAGAGGTCTTGTAGTTAGAAGGCAGTAAAGAGAAACTGACCATAATTATCTACTATGATACTTGAACCTGCATGCATAACAGTGAGTCTAAACAAACGTTTTACACAGAAGCAGGATCTTGTTTGAAGATACCATCAACATCATCTGTCTGGATTTCAAGCTCCAATCAGAAATAGGCCAGAACAGCTTTGAATAATAGTTTGTTTACTTAAAATGTGTGTCTCAATGCACATAAAGGGCCAATTCACTCCCACAGCTTTGTGAAGACTGTTGTTGTAAGGAGGTTTATGCACAACTGATAAATTTCATGGATCCACCATGTGACAAAAATGTGACATTCCTGGGTGTGGATCCACAATGCATCACGCATGTTCAGCTCCCTTACTAGAACGAATTAAAATAATTTCTAACAACCTTAACGGAAAACAAGCTTGTCTTTTCAACAATACGCCCTATTCATTTTCCACAAGTCACCATTGTGTGATTGGATCACAAGAATCGCTTTGCTGCAGGCATGATATGCGCCTAAAATAATCAAATTATTTCTTTCCTCAGGAAATCTACTCTTTGACGTGTTTGTGTAACCATAACAAAATGTTGTTTTTCTCCAAAGATTGTAGAGAGACGGATCGTGTGAACAACTTAAAGGAGCATCTGCTGATGCTACTCAAGTCAAAAGCAAAGACGAATATCAAACAGTGAAGTAGTTTGCAGATGGGGATTTCCTCTAAATAACCTGTGACTACATTTTGTTTTCCAGCTCATCATGACATTGGACAAACACACAACTGGAACAATAATGTTTCCTACGGTCCTTCACAGACTAAGTCCCAATCACCACTTACAGAAATGAAGGGTGGAGTTGGTGGTTCTGGGTAATGTTTGCTAAAATTCAAAAAACACAATCAAACACACCCCTTGTTCTTGTCCCTGAGTAAAGGAGATTGATTAGCTATTTGATTGGTAATTAACAGACATGTCTGTGTGATTAAATTCCACCCAGATTAAAGAGTCCGTGTGTTCATCTTAATTGCCTAAAACCAAACAGCACTTTAATGTCTAACGCTTATATTATCACCAAAACATTTACCTTGACCACTGTTCTTCTGTTTTTCTTTCACAGACGATTTGACTCTGGATGCTGCAAAGGCACAGATATCATCATAATTACATACAAGTATAGCAGTCCAGCAGCATCGGTGCATACTTACTCAGTTCCCTGTGTCTCTCCAGCTCAGTCTTCAGGTCAGCAGAAAATCCATGTTCTTGTTCTCTGCTGCCCCCTGCTGACTAATTACAATACAGATCCAAGACACAATCAAGGAAGAAAAGCACAAAATCCCCAGCAACACACAAGTCTGGAAATGAAAACACAAAGTCCCTCTAGCAGCCACAGTGAAAGGAAAAGCCATGTCAGAGGTGAGTTTTCATGATGTAATAAAACCACCCTCTCTCCACCTGAAGGTATGATTTATAAAGGCAGAAATAATGTGTTCTAAAGATTTAGGACCAAAGAAAAGGTCTTCCTCACAAGTATTTTGTCAAGCTCTTTCCTGGCCATGATGAATGTGTCCAGTGATCGCTCCAGTTTAGATCGCAGGGAGTCCAGTCTGGTCAGGGCAAAAGACAGTGGGACACCATTAGAATGCTCACAACCTCACTTAAAGCAGACTTATGAGTAGACTGACCCAAAGCTACTATCAGCTGCTAAGAAACAAAACAAACTTACAAGGAAACCTAAAGGAAAAGCTGATTCCATAAATGTAAAATAAAATGAATAATGAAATATTGCGTTAATATACTCTATACTTTAAAACACTAAATATATATAAATAAAATAAAACACTACTTTAACCCTTATGTGTTGTTGGGGCCTTTTTAGGCCACTCAGGGTTTTTGTAGTGTCATAACTTTTGCTGTGTTTCAGCAAATGGAATGATTTTTGGTGAAAGACCTTATTTTTACACATATTTTGGAAATATGCTTTGAAAATTTTCACTACGTCAAAAATACACCCTGGACACACTGACTATACACACGTGTTGTTATGGCTGAAAAAAGCCACTACAAAAGAACAGCTGTAAAAATATATCAGATCAATATTTTTTTCAACTTTTTTTGCATAAATCTGTTAATCAACTTCAGCCCTAATCAAAACTATTAAATGTTTTAAAAAATTCCAGGATTTAACTCTTTAAATGCCAGTTTCATAAGTGATGGCGCTGATTTGAGGGGAAAAACACACAATGACTTGTTTTCAATACTAAACGTTGTTGTAACCTGGATATTTTTTACCTGCTATCACAGTCTTACATGTGTCAAAAATTAGTAACAACACTGACTTTGATGCATCATTAGTTTTTTTGCAGCATCAGATTTAAACTTTTTGTTACACTCGTGTTGTTAGTGGACTTTTTTGCCCCATTGACTCCCATTATAACCACATTTTTTTACTCCTCATTCATGACACTATATAATCATGCATTCTCAAATGTTGGTGCTTTTCCCATTGGGTAGAAGTCAAATTTGTGATTTTTACTGCTGACACCCATGTGACGTCATTTACCCTTTACAGAGGCCGTGCATAGAAAGCTTAGTTCTGGTTTTTATATATGGACTTCTATGGAGGATATCAGCACATTATAGTGTTTGTGTGTGAGTGTGTGTGTGT
>CAAKHB010006270.1:0-12854 GCA_901007665.1 Aeoliscus strigatus | reverse complement strand
CGTTTGTGGACGAGGAGCTGGACAAGTGGGCGAGAATGTATGCACGTTTTCCTGTCTTCTCCTGTCTTCTCTGTCTCTTCCTGTCTTCTCTGTCTTCTCTTTCTTCTCTGTCTCCTCCTGTCTTCTCTGTCTCCTCCTGTCTTCTCCTGTGTCCTCCTGTCCTCTCTGTCTCCCCTGTCTCCTCCTGTCTTCTCTGTCTCCTCCTGTCTTCTCCTGTCTCCTCCTGTCTCCTCCTGTCTTCTCCTGTCTTCTCTGTCTCCTCCTGTCTTCTCTGTCTTCTCCTGTCTTCTCCTGTCTTCTCCTGTCTTCTCCTGTCTCCTCCTGTCTTCTCCTGTCTTCTCTGTCTTCTCTGTCTCTTCCTGTCTTCTCTGTCTTCTCTTTCTTCTCTGTCTCCTCCTGTCTCCTCCTGTCTTCTCTGTCTCTTCCTGTCTTCTCTGTCTTCTCCTGTCTTCTCTGTCTCCTCCTGTCTTCTCCTGTGTCCTCCTGTCCTCTCTGTCTCCCCTGTCTCCTCCTGTCTTCTCTGTCTCCTCCTGTCTTCTCCTGTCTCCTCCTGTCTCCTCCTGTCTTCTGTCTTCTCCTGTCTTCTCTGTCTTCTCCTGTCTCCTCCTGTCTTCTCCTGTCTTCTCTGTCTTCTCTGTCTCTTCCTGTCTTCTCCTGTCTTCTCCTGTCTTCTCTGTCTCCTCCTGTCTTCTCCTGTGTCCTCCTGTCCTCTCTGTCTCCCCTGTCTCCTCCTGTCTTCTCTGTCTCCTCCTGTCTTCTCCTGTCTTCTGTCTCCTCCTGTCTTCTCCTGTCTTCTCTGTCTCCTCCTGTCTTCTCCTGTCTTCTCTGTCTTCTCCTGTCTCCTCCTTTCTCCTCCTGTCCTCTCTGTCTCCTCCTGTCTCCTCTTGTCTTCTCTGTCTCCTCCTGTCTTCTCCTGTCTTCTCCTGTCTTCTCTGTCTCCTCCTGTCTTCTCCTGTCTTCTCTGTCTTCTCCTGTCTCCTCCTTTCTCCTCCTGTCCTCTCTGTCTCCTCCTGTCTTCTTCTGTCCGCTGTGTGTTCCTTCAGGTTCTTTCAGTTTCCAGAAGGTTCCAGTGGGTTCCTGCTAACGGTGTAGCAGTATCTTGCAGTGGTGTTCACGGACACACCAGCGGTGCTCGACCTTGGGCGTGGGCGGAGAACCAGCTGGAGAAGATGATGGCGAATGTTGTTGGTACGTTCCCACAGATCACGTGACCTTCATGGATCCTCGGAAGCCATGTTCTGGTGCGGTCGTGTGCTGGAGTTGTAGAACTAGCAGTTCCGTAAAGCTCCAGAGCGGTTCCGAGAAGGAACCCACTGATTTTTTTAAAGCTGATGTTCTCCTCTTGTCCAGGAGCTCGTGAGGACGAGGTGGCGCTGATGAATGGGTTGACGGTGAACCTGCACCTGCTGCTGGTGAGAACCACGATTTTGCTCTCATCCCAGTGAGCTAACACACGCTAATGCAGCTAAGAACCGCTAATGACAACGAACAAATGTCAACGTCAACGTTACTGTGTGATACACAGCTGAATGACAGACCTCTGAACACATGGTCTGAACTGTACAAAGAAGTACAACTAGTCGGTGCAGGATGGACATAATGGGTGACAGGATGTCAGATGGTGTGGCGGAGTAGAGGAGGGGTGAGGTCTCTGTCTGTGGTAGGTATGGCAGTGAGTGGGGGCAGAGCAGGGTGGGAGTTGAGTTTCCTGACTGTCTGGAAGAACCGGTCCCTGAGCCTGGAGGCAGCAGACTGAAGAGGCTATGGGATGGGTGGGGGGGGGTCACCTGTGATCCTGGTTACTTTACGGGTGAGACGGGTGTGGTAAATGTCCAGGAGGGGAGGGAGGGAGACACCAGGGACCCTCTCAGCTGCAGAGTCTTGCATCAGGACCCCGTGCAGACACCGTACCACCCTGTAAAGCAGCTGGTCAGGATGCTGTCAGTGGTGTCTCTGTAGAATGAGTACATGATGGTCAGAGGGACTCCAGCTCCTCTCAGTCTACAGAGGAACAACACACCCTGATGGGCTGTTTTGTCCAGTGATGCGGTGTTGCGGCTCCAGGACAGGTCCTCAGAAATGTGCACACCAGGAACTCTGTGCTGCGGTGGAGTCGACGGTCAGTGGAGCGTGCTGGGAGTGTACTCTCCTACAGTCCACAACAGTCTCCTTTGTCCACAGTCAGGTGGAGATTGTTGTCGCTCCTGTAGGACGTCTCATCGCCATTGTTGATGAGACCCACCACAGTCGTGTCGTCCATCAGATAGCACCAGCTAACGCTAGCTAACCTCTTCCCTGTCCCAGCTGGCGTTCTACCGTCCCACCACCACCCGACACAAGATCCTGCTGGAGGACCAGGCGTTCCCCTCAGACCATGTGAGTCAGGTTCTGGCAGAGAACCGGATCACCACAGCCTCCTCACAGTTCTCCTCCACCTCCTCCTCCTCCTCAGTACGCCGTGGAGTCTCAGATCCGTCTACGAGGATTCTGCCCCCAGGAGAGTATGCTGCTGTTGATGCCCCGCCAGGTATGTTGTTCTCCAGGAAGCCACGCCCCTCCACCTGCACACACAGAGTAAGCCCCAACCCCTCCTGTCCTCCAGGGAGAAGACACGCTGAGGACAGAGGACATCCTGGATGCCATCGAGAGGGAGGGCGACTCCATCGCCGTGGTGATGTTCAGCGGCGTCCAGTATTACACCGGGCAGCTGTTCGACATGGCCGCCATCACTGCCGCCGGACACAGGAAGGTGACAAGAATGACCTCTGACCTCTGTCATCCTTTCACTGTCATCCACTGTTGACTTTCTAGAACGTTCCATTGGTGACATTCCGTTTCAGGGCTGCTACGTGGGATTCGATCTTGCTCACGCTGCCGGAAATGTGGAGCTGAAGCTGCACGACTGGGGGGTGGACTTCGCCTGCTGGTGCTCCTACAAGGTCATCTGACAGAAAGTCAGAGGACAGGAACGCGGTGTCTCAAATCTCATACTTCTTTGTAGTACACTTTTCACTTTCAGTACTTACTCGCGAAGTGCGCAAATTTCGACAGAGTACTACAGTCTCAAATCAAACCGGAAAGGACGTGAAAATGAAACTTCCTGTTGACTTCCTGTTGCTGACCTCACATCTACAGTGAAGACGACAACTTATCATACACAAGAACCAAACGTACACCATAACGTCAACGCCTGAAAATGAGCAGCGGTTTATGAGCTAGCAAGCTAGAGTTAGCATTGCCCATGATGCCATCGGTAGGGGATGTCCCCCGTGGTGCCGCTGGTGTTGTCCGACTCGTGGTAGGTCGTCATTTGTACGTCACTAAGACGGTGTTGAGGGTGGACCGTGTCCATCGATCCACTGAATCTTCACATACTCATTCAGTGTGAACACACTTATGTCTTCAAAATACTCCGTTTAAGTGTGCAAGAACACGATTTGCGACACACCTGAAGTCACATGACAGGAAGTCAGAGGACAGGAAGTGTTGAACCTTGTCTCATCCTTCAACAGTACCTGAACTCCGGCGCTGGTGGTTTGGCTGCAGCATTTATCAATGAGGAACACAAACACACCATCAGACCCGCGTGAGTGTGTGCGTGTATGAGAGTGTGTGAGAGTGTGTGTATGAGTGTGACCATGTCCTCACTGTCGTCCTCAGGTTGCTCGGCTGGTGGGGTCACAACCTCTCAACCCGATTCGCCATGACTAATGGTAGCTATGACTGCGTGTGTGAGTGTGTGTGTGTGTGTGTGTGTTTCTTTCCTCTCAGTCTCTGGCGTTTCAGAGCTGCAACTGCAGCCGGGAGTCAGCGGGTTCCGTCTGTCCAACCAGCCGGTTCTCCTGGTCTGCCCCCTGCAGGCCAGTCTGCAGGTACCAGTAGAATGTGGTAGAACCCCCCCCCCCACACACACACACACACACACACACATTCCAGCGGGTTGTGTGTCCTCAGGTGTTTGAGATGACCAGCATGCGGGCTCTGCGTGAAAAGTCGGTTCTGCTGACTGGGTACCTGGAGTACCTGGTTCAGTTCTACCACAGTCAGGACCCAAGTCGCCCCCACAAACCTCACATACGCATACTTACCCCCACCGACCCAGACCAGAGGGGCTGTCAGTTGTCACTGAGCTTCTCCGTCCACATCCACCGTGTGCACTGGGAACTGGAACGCAGAGGAGTCGCTGTGAGTCAGCCAGGACCTAGACTACAACCTACACCAGGACCTAGACTTTGACCTAGACTACAACCTACACCAGGACCTAGACTTTGACCTAGACTACAACCTAGACCAGGACCTAGATACAACCTAGACTAGGACCTAGACTACAACCTAGACGAGGACCCTGACCAGGACCTAGACAAGATCCGAGACTATAATCTAGACCAGGACCTAGGCTATAACCTAGACCAGGACCTAGGCTATAATCTATACCAGGACCTAGACCAGGACTTAGACAAGATCCTAGACTATAATCTAGACCAGGACCTAGACTATAGTCTAGACTAGGACCTAGCCCAGAACCTAATGCAGGACCTAGACTATAATCTAGACCAGATCCTAGACTATAATCCAGACCAGAACCTCCTCTGTGCAGTGTGACCTCCGTGAACCCAGCGTTCTGCGCGTGGCTCCAGTTCCACTCTACAACTCGTTCAACGACGTTCATCGATTCGTGCGGATCCTGGGAGACGCTCTGACGGCCGCCGCGACCTCTGACCTCTAACCTCTGACCTCTGGTGGGTTCCATGGGTTCTTTATGTTCTTTATTGTTCTTTCCTTTCTTTATTGATTATTTCTTTCTTTCTTTATTATTCTTTATTCTTTATTGTTGTTTGTTGATTGTTCTCATCAGTAGAGGATCGTGTTTGTTTGTTTGTTTGTTTCAAGGGAAACGTCCAGGAAACCAAACAAACCCTCTGCAGGTTGTAGATGGAAACAACCATTTCTGTTTGGGAATAAAGAACCATAAACCGCCATCTTAGTATGTTTGTTTTTCAAAACTGGTACACTGTCAGGTGACAGGAAGTGTGTCAGGTGACAGGAGGTGTGTCAGGTGACAGGAAGTGTGTCAGGTGACAGGAGGTGTGTCAGGTGACAGGAAGTGTGTCAGGTGACAGGAGGTGTGTCAGGTGACAGGAGGTGTGTCAGGTGACAGGAGGTGTGTCAGGTGACAGGAGGTGTGTCAGGTGACAGGAAGTGTGTCAGGTGACAGGAGGTGTGTCAGGTGACAGGAAGTGTGTCAGGTGACAGGAAGTGCGTCCTGTCTGTCCAGCGGTCTGCGTCCAGAGTTCTCATCAGAGTGCGACTCAGCGACGGCAGCGACCTGTGAACTATCTGATGAACGTGTGAAGAATGAAGCACATGATTGAGAAGGAGAAAGAGGAGACGGAGAGAGAGGGAGGGGACGGAGAGAGGGAAGAGACGGAGGAGACGGCGACTCAGGACCCAGACAGAGGAGACTGAGAGAGACGACAGAGACAGAACCATGTCCCACCGGCGGCTGCAGACCAAACCTCTGGTCTACTTCCTGAGGACGCTGCTGCTTGTCTACTCGTTTGTCTTCTGGGTGAGACACGTCTTTATTACTGTCCAATGGGTGTCCAACGTCAGTCAGCTGAGATTACTGCTTGTCCTCATGTCTTCTTTGTGTCCTGGGGTTCCCCCCCCCCCCCTCCTCTCCCTCTCCTCCTCTCTCTCTCCTCCTCCTTTCTCCTCTCCTCCTCCTCCTCTCTGTTCCACTCCCCCTCCTCCTCCTCCTCTCCCCCTTCTCCTCTCCACCTCCTCATCTTCTTCTCCTCCTCCTCCTCCTTTCTCCTCTTCTCCTCCTCCTCTCTTCTTCCACTCCCCCTCCTCCTCCTCCTCCTCTCTCCTCTCCCCCTCCTCTCCTCCTCCTCCCCCTCTTCTCCTCCTCCTCTCCTCCTCCTTTCTCCTCTTCTCCTCCTCCTCTCCTCCTCCTCCTCCTTTCTCCTCTTCTCTTCTCCTCTCCTCTCCTCCTCCTCCTCTCTCCTCTCCCCCTCCTCCTCTCCCCCTCCTCCTCTCCTCCTCCTCCTCCTCTCCCCCTCCTCTCTCCTCTTCTCCACCCCCACCCCCACCCCCACCCCTCCCAGCTGTCCGGTGTGGTTCTGCTCCTCTTGGGTCTGTGGTGGTGGTTCATGTTGGGTCCATACTCTCCACTGGCGTCCAGCGTACCATCGGATGCGCCCGTGGTCCTGGCGTCCACCGGAGGCGTTGTTGTGCTCTTCGGCCTGTTTGGCTGCTTCGCCACCTGCAGGGGGCGCCCCTGGATGCTGAAGCTGGTGAGTGCTAGCGTTGAGGCGGAGTCACTACCTGCCCCCTGCGAACGCTGCTGCTAGCTTTAGCTGAGATAAGCTAACGTAGCATCAAACACAGTCAGGCTTACCTCTACTGGGAACCCTGCTGTTGGCTTTGACCCTCTGTGACCTCTGACCTACAGTACGCTGTCTTCCTGTTGATGGTGTTCCTGATGGAGCTCATCGCTGGAATCTCTGGGTTCATCTTTCGCCATGAGGTTAAACAAACAAACAAAATAACAAACAAACAAACAAACAGGACTTCCTGTTGACAGTAGATGTTGTGACCAGATCAAGGGAACGTTCCGGACCTCGTTCTCTGATGCCGTGCTGCAGTACGACGGACGCAGCGACCGCAGTCTAGCTGTGGACGACATCCAGCGCAGAGTGAGTGTTTGTATGCAGGTGTTTGCTTATGGCTGTTTGTTCGCAGGTGTTTGTTTATGGGTGTTTGTTTACGGGTGTTGATTTAGAAGTGTTTATTTACAGGTGATTGTTTACGGGTGTTTGTTTACAGGTAGGTGTTTACGGGTGTTTGTTTATGGGTGTTGGTTTGCAGGTGTTTTTTCGCAAGTGTTTGTTTACAGGTAGTTGTTTCCGGGTGTTGGTTTGCAGGTGTTTTTTCGCAAGTGTTTGTTTACAGGTAGTTGTTTCCGGGTGTTGGTTTGCAGGTGTTTGTTTACGGGTAGTTGTTCGCAGGTGTTTATTCACAGTTGTGTACAATCCCAACGAGCCAATGCAGTCACACCCAGGTGTCACGTGACCCGTGTCACACGGAGTGACGTGGCCCCGCCCCCTGTGTGCAGCTGCACTGCTGCGGCGTGTGGAACTCCAGCAGCTGGTTCAGCAGCAGGTTCTCCAGGATTCCTCCAAGCTGCTGCGTTGTTCTGGACCACTGCGATGACAGCGAGCTGAAGAATACCACCACTGCTGCACGGAGGGTCTACACACAAGTAAACACGCACACACACACACACACACACGAGAGAGAGAATGGGGAACATGACAACGTGTGTGTGTGTGTGTGTGTGTGTGTGTGTGTGTGTGCGTGCGTGCGTGCGTGCGTGCGTGCGTGCGTGCGCGTGCAGGGCTGCTACGAGCTGGTTGCCTCCTTCTTGGAGAACAACATGGGACTGATCGCTGGGGTTACCTTCAGTGTGGCTTCCTCCCAGGTACGCACACTACTACACAGTACACACACACTCACACAGAGTACACACTACTACTACTACTACTACTCTCTCACACACACACACACACACAGTACACACTACTACTACTACACACACACAGTACACACTACTACTACACTCACACACACAGAGTACACACTCCTACTATACACACACACACACGCACACACACACAATACACACTACTACTACACACACAGTACACACTACTGCTACTACTACTATTACTACACACACACACACAGTACACACTACTACTACACACTCCCAGTCTGACCTTGTGTCTCTGTCTCAGCTGCTGGGGACAATTCTGTCCTGTGTCCTGTCTCACTTCATCAACACCAACATGTACGAGATGGTGTGACAGGTGACGATTCCTCCTCCTCACCTGTCTCCTACACTTCCTCCTCCTCACCTGTCTCATACACCTCCTCCTCCTTCACCTGTCTCCTACACCTCCTCACCTGTCTCCTACACCTCCTTCACCTGTCTCCTCTCTGTGGTAGGTCGAAGGGGAATCCAGATGATGTCATGAGATCACCTCTGGTTGCCAAGGCAACTGCTGTCATTATGTTTGAAGGTTCAGAGAGATGATGTCACTGTTTATTTGTGTGATTAAATGCAAACAAATAAACATGGACAAAGTTCGACTTGTAAATAACAGTTTTGTGTGGAACAACAAGATTTGTGTGTTTGGGTCAGGAACACTGATTGGCTGTGTGAGGACAGATGTGTTTTCATGACCTCATGATCCTGTCATGATCCTGTCATGACCCGATCTGTACAGGAAACCCGAACCGCTCTGTGCATGTGCAAAAATGACACTACTTTTGAATAAAATCTTTCTTGATGGCGATTTAAAGTTTTGAATATTTTCTTAGTCTTTCCAATTGAAGAAATACACGTTTTTGTCATGGTCACAGCATTTTTAGGTACTGAAATACAAACAACTTTATTTCAGTTGTATTAATTAAAAGTTTTTGTTTGTTTTGCATTATTGTCAAATAATAAAAGAAAAGCAGCATGATAACGGTGCATGTGTAGTGCTGGTGTTGTTGATTGTTGTTTATTGATTCATGTATTGTGAGAAGAGAGGAGATCAAATGTCTTTAAGGTCGTCCGGTTTGGACGCGGGTCTCCCGCCGGTCTCGTCAGTCCGCAGCCACCTTAACTCCAGCGCTCTCTCCGTCCACTTCCAGCCGCAGCACCTCTCACAGACCTGAACTCGGTTGATGCGCTGGCGGATGGAAGTTACGTAAAGTTTGTTAGCGGACATTTTTTTCCTCCGCTTTTCACCGTTCGTCTGCGCAGCCAACGGAGGCAGAAGTTACCGGGATGAATGGGTTTGCCGGCGTGTGGCAGACGTTTGGCGTGTGAAATGGAGGAGAAGTAGTTCTCCGCCGTGGCGGAGGTGTCAGGCTGTGAAAAGGAGACTTCTCACTTTTTGTTTCTATGTTTTTTGGAGAAATGCGAGTCTTCCGGACTCGTCTGTATCTGTTCCCCACCACGTACAAGCTGTAGAGAGTGTTTTTTTGTGGGTTCCGACATGCTGGCGAGCACCGCGTTGTACGCCGCGAAGAAGCGGAAGAAGCCGGTTCAGAAAATGTAAGTCACCCGCTGCCGTAACACTGCGCGACCGGAACCTGCCCGGGCTACTTTCACTAAAGATGGCTCGGGATTCACGCACAGCTGCGCAAACATCAGGGTCACGCGATCACAGTGTGTCAAACACACTCAGTTGTACCACTGCTGTTGTCATGTGGACAAAGGACGGGAGCTTTAGCTGTTAGCACACAGACAGACGTGTGTGACGACGTACAACCATCACGCGAACAAATGCGTCACGTGCCCCCCCCAGCAGCTTCAGCTCTCTCTCTCTCTCTCTCCCTCTCTCCCTCCCTCTCCCTCTCCCTCCCTCCCTCTCTGTCAGTCTCTCTCTCTCCCTCCCTCTCTGTCTGTCTCTCCCTGTCTCTCTCCCTCCCTCTCTGTCTCTCTGTCTGTCTGTGTTTGATACCTCCTGCTTCAGTCACACTCAGTGTTTCCATGGGGGGGTTAAAGGTAATCTTAGACTGTTTTTTTCTTCCGACTGCCACCACACACACACACACACACACACAGACAGTATTCTTTCCACCTTTCCCTCCATCTCTGTTTTTTTCCTCTCTCGACTCAACATAGTTGTGTGTCACACAAACGCTTACATCAGGCTGCCATGTTGGGTGTGTGTCTCAAACCTATTTGGGGTTAATTGAGTATTTGGTAATGCTTTTATTTTGTAGGTCGGTATAGGTGGGCAGGCATCTCGTCGTCTGCTGGTGTAAATAAATCAACGTTCAAGGATTGATCTGTCTTTACCTGTATCAAATCTAGCCCGTTCCCCAGGTGCTTCAGTGGGCGTTTGTTTTGTTTGCTAATTTTATGTGTGATACTTTTTGAGAACTATTTTACAACAAATTGCCACAACATCCCCCGTCTGTCCCATCAGACACCAGTCTGTAGTTTCTTTTGTGGAAAGGTTTCATTGACCTGTCGGAGACGACGTGTCTCTGTGTGAACGTGCGCACACACTCGTTCAGTGTACTCACACCTGTGACACTTCTTTTAGGGGCGCCAATCAGTAGAATCTGTTCAGTAAAATACTTTGTTCAAAACATTTGTTCTTTTGAACGAATCCTTCGAGAACAGGACAGCAAGCGGCAGTAACTGCACCTCCCTCCTGTTACCTGCAGGCCCAAAGCTTCTCCGCCAGAGGGCGCCAAGTCGAACCCGTCAAAGCGCCACCGGGACCGTCTGAACGGGGAGTTCGAGCAGCTGACAGGGCTGCTGCCGTTCAGCCAGGAGGTGCGAGCGCGCCTCGACAAACTGTCTGTGCTGCGGCTCAGCGTGGGCTACCTGAAGGTCAAGAGCTTCTTCAATGGTATGACGCGGCTCCTCTGCCTGGAGCACGCCCTGTTGCCTGCCAAACACACCTGACAACTGTGTGTGTGTGTGGCCTTTTTCCCCCATTAGACTCCTTCCACTCTTCTCAGCTCAGGATGTTGGGGGGGTTGAAAGTTGACACACTTGTGTGTGTGTGTGTGTGTTTCATCATCTGTATTGACGTGAAGAACCTTCCTGAGCGTTCTCTCTCTCCCCCCATTCTTGCTTTCCTTCCGATGTTTCTTCTCTCTCTGGGTGGAGCTCAGGGTCGTGACCTCCTGTCTGTCACGTTGGGTGGGAGGAGCGCAGTCTCCAGTTCCTATCACAGAACCTGCGAAACATCGGATGAACGTTCAGCAAACTCACTGTGTGCTACATTAGCAACAATGCTAACAGGACAGGTGGAGCTAGCAGCTAGCTTCTACCGTAGCTTGTCGGTGCCAGGTTATAAGCTAGTGTAGCATTTAGCATCAGTATACAACTGTGTTTGTGTGGTATGTAAACACAGATGTCTCCTCCACATTCCTTATTGCAGAATGCCTGGGGTCAAAGGTCAAAGCTTGCTGAGGAGAGGCAGGTTTAGTGCGCATGTGTGTTTTGAAGGATTTCAGAGGTCACAGGTCCTGTCTCCTGAACAGATTGGAAAGGAATATGGAAGTGTTTCTTTCCAGGTGTGTGTGTGTGTCTGTGTGTGTGTGTGTGTGTGTGTGAGAGAGAGAAAGAGAGAGCGAGAGAGGCTCCATTGAATTGTGTGGTTTCAAAGTGCATCAGAGCAAATGGAGGGGGAGAGAGAGAGGATGGGGTCATGACTTGTGTGTGTTGGAGGGAGTTCTTCCATTCTTGCTGTACACGAACCAGTTGGCAGGAAGTGTGTGCGTCTCGACAGGAAGCATCCCGTCTCAGCCGTTGTCTGTCCTTCCTCCAGCCACCATCAGAAAAGGTGTGAATGCCTCCAGCTGGACGAGCGAGCGGAGCCCGATGTTCGGGGGACACACCCACAGTGCTATGTCTCCGTTCTCCATGTCTTTGCCCGCCACGCGCCAGGTGACCTCCATCGACGGCGTGAGCTTCTGCGAGGGTGAGCTCCTGCTGCAGGTGAGAGAGGAGCTCGTCTGCTAAAGTTAGCCTGCTGTGCGGGTCCGCTGACAGTCCTCTGTGGGTCACTCAGGCTCTGAGCGGCTTTGTGCTGGTGGTCACGGCCGAGGGTCAGGTCTTCTACACGTCTCCAACCATCCAGGACTTCCTTGGCTTCCATCAGGTGACCTCCTCTGTCCTGTCCAACCTTCGGTGGTGACAACCTGTGCTTCCTGACCTTCCTGTTGTCGCGTTCCCAGTCGGACGTGGTCCACCAGAGCGTGTTGGAGCTGATCCACACAGACGACCGCGCTCTGTTCATGCGCCAGCTGCACTTCGCCCTCGATCCGCCTGCCGCCGCCCAGGGTGTGACCGGCGGTGTGACAGTGTACAAGCTGCAGCACCTCCCTCCGGAGAACTCCTCCTTCCTGGAGAGGAACTTCTGCTGTCGCTTTCGCTGCCTACGAGACAACTCCTCTGGCTTCCTGGTAACGTCCTGTCATCATCTGGTTTGCTGGTGTCACCTGTGTCTGAATCCCCCCCTCCTCCCTACATAGTGGCTCCTCCATGTTGTAGTGTGTGTGAACCCTCAGTGATCATCCATCGACTCAAAGTGTCCCACAACATCAACAGGAGACAGCAGACTGTACCGTGTCTACAGTTACAGATACATACATGTTAGATGGATTCATCTACAGTGGGGCAAAAAAGTAGTCAGCCACCAATTGTGCAAGTTCTTCCATTTAAAAGGATGAGAGGCCTGTAATTTTCATCATAGGTACGCTTCAACTATGAGAGACAAAATGAGAAAAAAAAATCCAGAGAATCACATTGTTTGATTTTTAAAGAATTTATTTGCAAATTATGGTGGAAAATAAGTATTTGGTCAAAAACAAAAGTTCATCTCAATACTTTGTGATATACCCTTTGTTGGCAATGACAGATCAAACGTTTTCTGTAACGCTTCACAAGATTTTCACACTGTTGTAGGTATTTCGGCCCATTCCTCAATGCAGATCGTCTCTAAAGCAGTGATGTTTTGGGGCTGTCGCTGGGCAACACGGATTTTCAACTCCCTCCAAAGATTTTCTATGGGGTTGAGATCTGGAGACTGGCTAGGCCACTCCAGGACCTTGAAATGCTTCTTATGAAGCCACTCCTTCGTTGCCCGGGCGGTGTGTTTGGGTTCGTTGTCATGCTGAAAGACCGAGCCACGTTTCATCTTCAATGCCCTTGCTGATGGAAGAAGGTTTTCATTCAGAATCTCACGATACATGGCCCCATTCATTCTCTCCTTTACACGGATCAGTCGTCCTGGTCCCTTTGCAGAAAAACAGCCCCAGAGCATGATGTT
>CAAKHB010006269.1:55322-68626 GCA_901007665.1 Aeoliscus strigatus | reverse complement strand
GGACCAGGTTCTAACTGGTTCCTATAGGTCCAGGTTCTAACTGGGTTCTGTAGGTCCAGGTTCTAACTGGTTCCTATAGGTCCAGGTTATAACTGGTTTCAGTCGGTTGTGTGTGTGTGTGTGTGTGTGTGTGATAATATCCTTCAATATGAATTTATCAAGACAAGAAACGTCAAAGCGATGATCATTTATCTCATTTTAATTGTTATTAATAACAGTATAATTGTTAAATATATTCAACATGTTTTTACAATAAAACACAAACACGTATATTACTATGTTATTTTTCTTTTAAAATCATTCAGGTGTAGTCAAGCATAATGTAACATGAAAAACAACAGCATGGTCGGATTTCACTTAAAAGATGCATAAAGAAGGACAACGCCAATGAATGTTGAATAAAAATAAACAGATTTTATACCACGACTACTAACACAACCACATCCACATATACTACTACTACTACTACTACTAACTACTAATAATAATAATAATTAAGTTAATAATAATAATAATAATAATAATGATGATGATGATGATGATAATGATGATGATGATGATGATGATGATGATGGACTGTATTTTTCCAGTGATAACTTGTGTGGAATCGTTCCACATCGCGGAAGTCACTGAACAAACTTGATCGGGCCGGTAAAAGGCGCACTGGTTTGTCCCTCTTCTCTCTCCGTACTTTCACATGACTTCTGCGTGTGACTGACCCGCATTCCTCAGCGGCAGCAGCCAGTCAGCCCCACTGCCCGGTGGAGCCCAGAACACTGTCCAGCACCGGGGAGCTGGAGAACGGAAGTCTCCAGGTTGGGGTCGCAGGTGAGCGGATCCGAGTCACCTGACTCGGACTCGAAGCTCCACCGGTCACTCGTGCATCTCGCGTGAGAGCGCTCGGCTACCAGATGACGGACGACTGAGAAAACACGATGGCGGAGTTCCTTCCGCCTGACTCAAGAAGGTAAGAACTCATCTAGTCCAGACTGCTCAGGATGGAGCCCACGGGTCTGTGGGGGACCAGGTTCTAACTGGTTTCTGTAGGTCCAGGTTCTAACTGGTCTGTGGGGGACCAGGTTCTAACGGGTCTGTGGGGGACCAGGGTCTAACTGGTTCCTATAGGCCCAGGTTCTAACGGGTCTGTGGGGGACGAGGTTCTAACTGGTCTGTGGGGGACCAGGTTCTAACGGGTCTGTGGGGGACCAGGGTCTAACTGGTTTCTGTAGGTCCAGGTTCTAACTGGTTTCTGTAGGTCCAGGTTCTAACTGGTTTCTGTAGGTCCAGGTTCTAACTGGGTTCTGTAGGTCCAGGTTCTAACTGGTTTCTGTAGGTCCAGGTTCTAACTGGTCTCTGTAGGTCCAGGTTCTAACTGGTTTCTGTAGGTCCAGGTTCTAACTGGTTTCTGTAGGTCCAGGTTCTAACTGGTTTCTGTAGGTCCAGGTTCTAACTGGGTTCTGTAGGTCCAGGTTCTAACTGGTTTCTGTAGGTCCAGGTTCTAACTGGGTTCTGTAGGTCCAGGTTCTAACTGGTTTCTGTAGGTCCAGGTTCTAACTGGGTTCTGTAGGTCCAGGTTCTAACTGGGTTCTGTAGGTCCAGGTTCTAACTGGTTTCTGTAGGTCCAGGTTCTAACTGGTTTCTGTAGGTCCAGGTTCTAACTGGTTTCTGTAGGTCCAGGTTCTAACTGGTTTCTGTAGGTCCAGGTTCTAACTGGGTTCTGTCGGTCCAGGTTCTAACTGGGTTCTGTCGGTCCAGGTTCTAACTGGTTTCTGTAGGTCCAGGTTCTAACTGGTTCCTATAGGTCCAGGTTCTAACTGGTTCCTATAGGTCCAGGTTCTAACTGGGTTCTGTCGGTCCAGGTTCTAACTGGTTCTAAGTGTGTGCAGCAGACCACCTGCCCCTCAGGTTCCCTGAACGCTCCTCCAGGATTCTTGAGGTTGTGAAGGTCCAATGTTCTGTGGACCTCCCTGAGCTGACGTCGATCTGATGTAGTTCCAGGATGACGAGTAGAAACACATTAAAGCTCTTTCTCGATCTTTGTGTCTTCAGCAGGTGTAGTTATTTCTTCCTGTATGACGGCTCCAGGGTCAAAGGTGAGGGCGACGCCACACGAGAGGGGATCTGCTACTTCTATCCTGAAGAGGTGGGGCTCTGTTTCAGTGCTGCCATGCCAGTGGTTTGTATGTTCGACCCCTGTAGCTGTGTAACGTGGCGTCCTGGTTGCAGACCCCGGTGGACAAGCAGGATCTGCTTTGCGGGCAGCTCGCCGGCGTGGGCCGCTGCGTCTCCGAGCTTTCATCCTCTCCTGTTCGCTTACTGAGGCTGCGACGCCACAAGTTTGCCATCCGCATGCGAGATGACTTCTTTTGGGTGGGGGAGCTCTCAGGTGATCCAGCTGGGACCTGGGATTCAGTGTCATCCTGACGACGTGTTGTTTTCTCTCTGTAAAGGCTCTGGGCTGCTCAGGAGACGTCCCCACCGTCAGCGTCTGCCAGCTCCTGGATCAGCTCATAAACCTCTTTCGCTTCTACCACGGCTCGGTGCGCCGGAGCTACCAGGTGTCGGCCTTCAGCCTCCCCAGTAGCCGTTTGTAAAAACAAATGTGAATTGAGAAGAGCAGAGTGGATGACAGGGATCATCTCTCCGTCTTCAGCTCCACGGTCGGGAAACGCTGGCGGCTCGCTGGGCAGAGTACTTCTCACACCTGCTGACGGGATCCACGGAGCTTCTCCACGTCTTCAGCTGCCTGCGGACCATTGACTCCACAAACGTACGTGTTCAACGTTGTTCTGCATGCGAGCGGCTCAGGATGTGATATGTCACAATATCCTGTGGGGTTGTGCAAATGCAGTGTACAAAAGTACTACTCAGTGTAAGTGATGTAACTAGTTTTGTAGATGTTGATTGAATGTTCTCAACTGTTTCATGTGTCAGTGTTTTCATGTGTTCCTACTGTCACACACTAAACATATCGACCAGTAAGTAGTAGTAGTAAATAGTTCAGATAGAACTCAAATTGTAATGCAGAATATTTGCATGCAAGTATTGAATTACATTTGTCTCCATTACTTTTTTGTCGTTAAAATGAAATCATACAACATTACAAGGAACTAGTTACCCTGCACAGCACTGTAAGTGTGCATGTCTCATCGTACTATACACCGGGTATCGCCTACACACACGTGTTTTCTTAGTTCAAGCAGATCCACCGATCGTACACGAACGTACATGACAAACTGAACACACTGTGCGGTGGATAAATAACCTTATTCTGTCTGACTTCCTGTTCCGTTGTAGCCTCTCTCAGCTGGTGATGGGTTGACTCTTCTTTCCTCAGGTTGACCCACTTCTGCTGCTCAAAGCTGCTCTCATCCTCCAGGCGTGCCAGCGCTGCCCTCTGGTGTTGGCAGGCTGCGTTCTGTTCAGGGGAAGGTAGGCGGCTCCCGTGCGTCTGCTGTCGGCTGCCCCCCCCCCCCGACCCACGTTCTGACACGGCACTCGTCTCCGTTCTCTTCTCTGCAGAGTTGTGAGCACGCAGATGTCCCCCGATCTCACGATGAAGGTGATGGTTCACGAGAGGGAAACGTACAACAAGGTTGGACATGAAATGAACACTTCTGTGATTAGATGGGGACTTTATTAATCCTTTGAAAATGAATTCATATTCTATGTATGAGACGACAGGATATTTAAACCACAATGTAGATCTACAACTGAACGAGAGCACTGGAGTCAAGCAGCTCATTTCCACCCGTTACGTGGCCTCATCTCAGTTTGTTGGAGAAGATCTTCTTGATACATTTTTTATTTGTTCCTCTTTTTCTGAGGCCGTTTTCTGAATTTGGTCATCTATGATCTATTCATGGTTAGTTTATATTGTGTAGCACCATCTAAAATGTTACTTGTGATGTCATGTCCATGTGCTGATGCTGCTGCAGCGATGTCATTTCCTGGAAAGGATCAGTGAAGTGTCTTTGGCGCCCCTTTCCTCTCGACACTGGACATGAAATGAATTCGTTTGTCAAAGTGTTTAAACCACAAACGACACCTCCAACAGTATTTACCGACTGTAGAGCCGGATCAGTCTGATCTTACTCACAACAGGTTTGCACACAAATGTCTTCACCCGTTTCAGAACCAACCACGTGTCGTCTTTCCAGGCCCAGACGCCAAACGGCCCGAGCGCCTCCGGCTCAGTCGGTGGCGGCGTCAGCTCCACAACGGTGTTCCTCACCTCAGCTGAACTTCAGCTCCTTCAGTCGACTCCTGTCGACAGAAACTCCAGGTACGTTTGTTCCTGAGGTCACGTGTTAATGACGTCCACCGTGTTTGACATTTCCGTTCCCAAACGTTGGAACCCCTCAGGCCGCATCCTCCTGCCAACAAAGATGCTCCTCCGAGGACGTTGTCTGACTCACCCTCCACTGAATCGGAGCGATCCGGTTCGGGTTGTGCCCAGAAGGGATCCGTCAGCCCGCACTTGTCAGCGTCAGACAACTCTTTGTCCACCGAGCCACTTTCCCGCCAGAGAACTGTCTCTAATGGAGAAACCTCCCGTGAAGCAGAGGAGGAGCCTCTGGAAAAGTCTTCTGACCACAGTGTTCTCAGCAGCAGTGGAGGCGAAGGCAGTCGGACCCACGAGGAACGACGGCGGTCAGATGTTGGCGTCACCCCCCGTCTGAACGGACCAGATGGACCCTCGGCCTGTGGCCCCGTGTCAGAGGGAACGTGTGATGACCCGGGTTCGGAGGGCGCCATGGGGGATCGCCTTCCTCTCTTTGGTGCTTGTGACGACCCGGACCAGACCCCCCTGGTTCCTGTGACGTTGTACCTGCACCGGGTCAAGGGCCTGGTGCTGGCCCTGCTGGTGGAGCCTCACTTCCTGAGTGACACGGCGTCCATGGAGGAAGTGGTGAGATGGACACGTCAGTTAGATGGACAACGGCTCTCATGAGGTGGAGCGTTCCACCGGCAGAGGGCGTTTCAGGTCACGGTGACGGAATGTGTGGGTGAAACCGAGTTGTCGCTTTCATCGCAACATAGTCGGTCGAAAAAACACCCAAAACATTCTCGCGTGGGTTAGTTGTTGTCAAATACAGATAAAGTCGACTGTAAGGGACAAAAGACACACACACGGTGTGTTCCGGTTGTAACGGACGTCCCAGGTTGTAACTGGCGTCATTTCCAGTTGTTTGCGTCCCACTTCCATCACAAATAGTAGGTGGGAAGAACTCCATTCTAGTTGTATGTGTGTAACCAACAACATCAACAACAACATTCCACTGACAACAAATAATTGTGTGTGTGTGTGTGTACGAGTCACTGAAATGAACAGAAGACTCCAGTGACACGAGGACCGTACTAACACACTTTATAGTGGCACCATGTTGGATTCTGATGTCCGAGTCAGTTCCCTGGTTTGACAACTTCCTGTCCGACTTGGACTGCCGGTGGAACGCACCAATACTCTGCGTCTGTATTCATTCGTTGGTTCTCCGGTCTGTGCTCTAAAGCACCGTGAGAACATTCAGATGTTTGTCTCTCTGGCTGTGATTGTTGGAATTTGAAGCATAAAGAGCCTTTGGCCTCTGCCACAGGCATCAAACGCCCCTCTGGTTTTATTAGTACACTAACTTGCCTCTGTGATGCAAATATTGTCTGTTGTCAGTGTGTCAGCTCCGCCTTCACGCCTTCTCTCCAGTATCACAGCTGCCTGGCGTCACTGAATGGACTGGAAGCTCATCTGAGGACCATCTCTCCAGGGGCCCCGGCCGCTGCGGGACCCTACATCTTCGCCCATTTTGACTGCATCCAGAGCACTTTGACAAGTGAGCCCCCGCCTCCTCCTCCTCCTCCTCCTCTGTCTTCTTAGGACTCTAGGTTTTTTTTCCCACATTTGTGGAGCGTTTTCTGTGTGAGCCCTCGTTCCATCGCCACCTGGTGGGGCTCATTAGTAAGACTGTGATCAGCATTCCTTTGTGCAGCAGGAAGGCTTGTTGGCGTTCATGTGGCGCTGCGGTCTCCTCTCATTGTGTGTCTCTGCAGCCAACCTGTCTGGTCGACCAGGGGGAGCCCCTGAGCGGCCCTTTGTGAGAGCTACATCGCTTCTTCACTCGCATTTCTGTAACACTGAAACTCTGCAGGAGGCTATTATCAGGTCAGCAGGCCAGTGACGTGGTGTGTGTGTGTGTGTGTGTGTGTGTGTGTGTGTGTCGGGGGTGGGGTGGGGGGGCGTTGACTCCTTAAGAAGTTGGGGGAAGGTAACAGATCTGTCATTATGTGAATCATCACATCACACCTTCTGGTTTCGTGTCAGTCAGGCTCACTTGCACTGGAACTATCTGCTGCCAACTTTTTTGCAGCATCTCAGACCAATCCTGACCTTTTTTTTTTTTTTTTTAAACCTCAGGAGTGCCGGCACGGCTCTCTATGCAACCCGCAGCGTGGCCCAGGAGACCTACTTCCTGCAGCATGGGGCTTCGCTGAGGAACTCCGGCATCCCCAACCACCAGGACAGCGCCTTCTCCTTACCCAGCAAAGCCCGACACAGACTGCTGAAACACGGCATCAACCTGCTGTGAAATGTCAGCTTTGGAAAGGACGGAAGATTTCAAGGGGTTTGTAGCGTGCTGATGAAGTCTGCCGACCCTCCACCGGCTCAGTGGACGGGAGACGGGTTTGTTTGTCAGCAGGACTTTTCAGAAACTACAGGAACCCTTTTTTTTAGATCTTAGCAGGGGTTTGAGTTCTCTTTCCTGTTTAAAATGATCTACAACAACAATGTTATAAGTTATTCTAAGGTGGGTTGTTTGAAATCTAATACTCCAGCTAGTGACTGAGCACACTCCTCTCTGTAAAACTATTAATTTATTACACATTCCTGTTCATTTCATTTGCCTGTTCTTAGTTACAGCGCTGGTTAAATGTGTTTTTATTTACTGAGTCTGCTGTTGTTGCGTCCTCCTGTTAGAATGAACACATGATTGTAAAACTAGTACACTAGTACGACACAAAGTGTAGAGCCTCATTAGGGGAAATTAAATCTGCATATGACCCTGTCACTGTTTCAGTCTTGTGTGATGGACTTCTGCGAGGGGCTCCTGGCCCTCAGCGGCCTGCATGTGACCGGCCCTGGAGCTTTGTTCCCGGCTCAGGCCCGATGGCTCCGGAGGGAAGGAGGGGTTTTCTCTCTCTAAAACCGTATTATTCGTGTTCTGCCCGAGTGATTGTGGCTGTGACTGTTGTAAATACTTCTTGATGATCCAAATATAGAGTAATTAGAGTCATTAGCTAAGTGGGTGAATTTGAATGGATGGTCGGCGCTCGTTGGGGCGCCTCATTATGCAGGCGCATTAAAAGGAGCCGGCGGGGGGCAGCGGGGTAGTTAGGGGCAGGGACTGCGAGGAGGGCCAGGATTCAAATTCTAAGTGGTGAGATGTTCCCATTGTCAGCGGGGATATATAGCAGGCAGACCAGCCCCACCGGACCGGAAGGAGAGCTCGGAGGTTTGGCACCACGGACACGCCGCGTGTTTTCCTTCAGCCTCACGTCGAGCAGCACCATGTCCTGGATGTCCCTGTTCCTTCTGTCACTGATAACAAGTGACACCGGAGTGTCTGGCCGCGCAGTAAACAGGCGTGGATTCCCGCCACAGTGGTCGGAGATGGCGCATGGATCCTCCGGAGCAGCTTTACGCACGGACGCGCACCGGGAGCGGTGCGCAGAGCTGGCGGCGCCCTGGCTGGAGAACCGGCAGGCTGCCGTGGATAACGGGACGGTGCTGCAGCTCCGTGTTCGGCCGTTTTCTCCCGGGGTTTCCCGTGGTTTGGTTTTCCCAGAGAAGTCTCTGTTCAACTTCGTGCGGTGGGTTTACCGCTGCTGTCAGGAGGGACTAAACTGCAGGAGCGTCAAAGGAATCCAGGGTCGTTTGCGAGGAGGTGAGACGACGTAAATGCTCCTAAAAACACATCGGAACATGTACAATTCCACCATCCGTAGTCCTGATAACGAGGAACAATCCCCCCAGTGGGGTCGATAGTGGTCATTTGTCCGACTGGCAAACCGGACACCAAACACACCACCAGTAACAATTGGGTGACACTGTTTTTCTAGCACATACATGATTGAGGGACAAAAGAGAAAGAGCGGCTCTCCTGTTCATCCACAGCTTCTTTGAACAGCTTTTCCACATTCTCAGTAGTTTCCTGGTGACACAGTGTGGTGAGCAATTAGTGTTCAAAGTCCTGTCGTTCAGATCCAAGGGGGGCTCCCACAGAATGAGCTGGCTGTTGAAGTAACATGTGCAGGTCACATGCATGTGAGCAGAGTTCAATGTGCAAGGAGATGCATAAAGGATCTGCTGCACGTCATTCTGCCAAAAGCTGCTTGAACGGTGCAGAAGAGCTCTTGTTATCTGCATATAAATGAGTCTTAGTGGGCTTAATGTCCCCTCCAAGAGTTGTTGGGGCTTCCTGCTGACAGATTAACAAGGTATTAGGCGTGAAAGCATCACCTCAAACGCTGGGATTGAGTGTGCCGCATGAAAAGCTTTGTGCTGAACTGTGAGTTTGATGGACATCTCTCCTCCTCAGACACCAACGTGGAGTTTCTCCTCACTCAGGAGATCTTATCGCTGACAATTCGGAGAGCAGAGCTTCACCTCCAACTCTCCAACCCACAACATCTGGACATCCACCCTGCACTTCCGTCCATGGCAAAGCGCAGCCTTCCTACGAGGTAACAGAGATGATACTTTCTTCAGGGACTCCTGAAGCCTCCAGTGAAACAATGAAGGTGTGACTGCAGATGACCAATGTCCCTGTTGCTGCTTTTCAGGTACAGTGTGAGGTCACGGGACAACACAGTGGAGCTGAGAGTGGATCTGCTGTTCCTCTTGCAGAGTCTGCAGGAGGCGGCAGGCGGGGCCAGAGGGCGCCACAGCTTGGTCAACATGAGAGGGGTGTTTTTTTCTTCCAAGGGCCACCCCCCACACGAAAGGCCCACTCCAGGAGCTCTGCAGGACACCGGCAGCAACGTTCTGGGAGAGCTGGGCTTGATAGTGGGCTGCAGTCAGGCCGGGGTCGGGATCGCCTGTGAAACAAGTGGCGTCCACCTCTTACACACACCTTTCATGGCTCTGTACTACCCATGACGTCCTAACTGAGACCGGACAGACGACATAAAGCCGTATTTCATCTGCTTCGCCCACTTTCTGTCCTGACTGACGCAGCTCTCCCAAAGTGTAGAAAGAAAGGATGCACTTCAAATGAACTGAAACTTATTTATAAATGTTTTGTAAAGTATATTTATATTAATATGTAAATTTGAACTATGATATACTCTTTGGTTATTAAAGCTCAGTGCAAGAAAAGGCTCATGACTATGAATTGTTTATCTTGTGTTTGTTCACTGATAAAAGGTTTAAAGTTGGTGGAAGAACCAACACCTGGACAAACGTGGCAGTGAGTGCTTCGTCCTGAGACGCTTCATTCCATTTGTTATCGTCAAAATGCAAAGACATTTGGATGTTCATTTTATTTGCAAACAAAATGAGGAATACCAAAATTATTTTTATGCAAAAAATGTGAATTGCAAACAAATTAGTGAAACTGAACGTCTTGTTTGCAAAGTTAAAAGTTTTATTCACAGTTGAAAAAAAATGTTTGCAAATCTAAAAAGTTTGATTTTACCAATGAAAACATTTTGGCTGTGAATCTCGAAGATGTCAGATGCAATAACTTCTGTCTTTGCGTCAAGGAGGGGGCGTGTCCAGACGTGAGAGCTGCTCACCTGTGAGCAGGTGTGAGCCGACACAACTCTTCTATCTCAGTGCTCTATTTGAACTGGAGCATGTTCAGTGTTTGTCTCACAATCTGACAACGCACAATTGCCTGTTGGCGTAGAACTTAGATGACGGTGGTCAGAGTGTGCTGTGTGTTTTTGTGTGTCTTGTCGAGGAGCCCTGACGGGGATTCAAATCCTGAGCCCCCACACCAAAGGAGGTAACTCAAAGGTACCTTCAACCACTGCCGCCCGGGTGACACATGTAGAACTCAAACGTGTGTGTGTGTCCTGTTGACTGTGATTCTAAGCCACATCATCCACTGAAGACTGCTGCGACATTCACTTTGAACACCTGCACATAGTTTCAGCAGCTGCAGCTTCTAACGACTGTGTCCTCAGTTTAAATTACTAGAATCAAATACAGGTGAATATATCGATGTCACCTTTTCTTCCCCACAGATGAGCATTCAGAGCCAAATAACAGCAGCGACACATTCTGATAAAATAGCACATTTATTAAAAAGAGGCAGCATTTATCACTTAGATTTTTGCCACATCTGAGTGAGATCAGGGGTCGATACATCTCAGTCCACCTGCTGCTGCCGTCAGCCCCCCAAGAAGAGCATGTATTTATTCGACACGTGAACGTTTACAGCAGGACGCCACACTCGCCGTCTCACACACTGAAGACACGCCGCGTTAGGTGGCGGATCCAGCTGGTGGTGTGCCCGCTCCACAGAGAGCCTGGCTGAGGTTTTACTGTTCAGATCCATCTCACGTGTACAGTCGCTTTGAAATGAGCAAACAGGAGAAAAACGCAAGTCGGCGGTTGTAAAAGACCTTCTCGTGTCAAAAAAGAAACACAGTCACAAGAACGTGTAATGAATGTGGAAGCTGGTTTGATGGCAAGGACGAGCGTCAGTGGTGACATGGTCACTTCCCTGATTTATTCACAGGCAACGAAAGAAACCAAGAACCTTCAGTGTCGCGCTGGACACTGCTTCTAAGAATTCGGATGGAAGGATGGCAATTCTTTGGTTCTAGTGTGAAAAGAAGCAAAGCAGATATTGAGTCAACTCAGGTACTTTATGAGACGCACACACAGGACCAAGGCTGATGGCAGACAAAGGCTGGCGAGGAGCAGAACACAGGAAAAGAAGAGGTGAAACACAACTCCCTCACTGACCGGCTTTACTGCGAGACGAGACTCTGGAGAGATTAAGTCACAATGACGCATCCTTATCAGACAGGAAAGGTTAACATGGCATGAGAAAATATGGCAAAAGAGAAATTGGGTGGTGGGGGGGTGCACCATGTATTCAATAATTCAAGGCAACAAACACGAGAATGACAAGATTTTAAAATGCATGAGGCAGTGCAAAATGTCACACTAATAAAATATCAAAACTTCAACACAAAACAGATCCTGAGGACAAAGAAAATGTACAAACCCGAGCATATCATAAAATATCTCCAGATCAGCCCCACTCCGATTTAAATTAGATATAATAGAACCAATGATTTAAGAAATAATCTCATTTATTTGACTTCCAGGCAGTTTCTCCCGCTGCCTCTTTTTATTCTCTGTACCAACAAACGTTCCTCCTCAGAAGAAAGGCCACAAAGTCTTCCTCAAGAAAACAAAAAAACCAAACAGCTCAGCTTGACACAAAATCAGAAGAGAACCGTTAATGTACGATTCAAAGTGTGATCATGTACCTTATATACACACGGAGCTGTGTAGATTCATGGAGCAGAAGAACACTGTGACTTTGGTGCTGAATTACACGACGTTATTCGCGTCCTTTCAGAGGAAGAAGGTGCTTACGTCTTAAATAGGAGTTTACAAATTAGGAAACAAGAAAAGAAAATCAACAACCCCCCCGAAACTGCCAACAAGTCAAATATATTCTGTCAATAACTTCTTTAGACACCATAAATCAAAATGGGAGGGAGAACGGAGGAGCGAGGGAGGGAGGGAGGGAGGATCCACAGCTGAAGAATTAACTGTCACGTGTCCTACCACTGCCTGTGATGACAGCAGTACTGGTGGGGGGAGCTGGGGTGGATGGGAGCATTTAAGACGCCTTTGAATGGAGCACTGTTACAAACTCATCCTTGGAGTAGAGCGAAGCACTTAAGGGAGGTAACTAGACACATAAACAGGAGGGGTCACGTCACAACGCCACTAAAAGAGAAACACAAAGGTGCTTTTCAGTCTCGGCTCCAGAAGGATCTTCAGGTTCCAGAGCTGAGACCAGAACACCGGGTGAATTACAACAGGTGGCTTAACTGCACTGAAAGGTCACACTGAAACACAGAAACCATCAGAGGACGTGCAGTGAAAACCTCTTAAGACAATGGGGCTCGTCAAAAGTTGCAGTAATGTAATGCAGTAATGCAGTAACTGTCTACTGCAGATGAATGAAGTTTAAAAAAGAAGAAAGCAGAGCGAGCTTACACATGTACTGGTTGGCGCAGGTTCTCATTAGTTTTTATTTTTGAGCACTGGCCGGCTCACATTTAATGGAGGACTGACGTCCCATTATTCTGAGCAAAATGGGCCCAAAAAAGGGATTTAATTAGTACTTAACTTAATTACTACTGCCCTCTCTTGGTTTGACCAATTACTCCCAAAATCAGATCCACACATTGGCCACAGAGACACGGCAGAATGTTCTTTTGAGCTTTTTGTCAAAGTAAAGGCTGTAAATGTTTCCTTACAAAACAAACAAGACATTCTTTGGTGAAACAAAAGGCAGGAATGCAGAGATCACATTAAATACTCGAGTGTTTCACAGCAACAACTTTGCCTCTTTTAAGTGGAAAGAACGATTAAAGGACGTCAAACTGCGGAGGACGCTGGAGGGCATCAGGAACCGGTCGCGGATTATACGTGACCACAATGTTTCCTGAGGGATGAATAAAGTTTGATCTAATCTAATCGAAACCAGCAGATTTGTGAAAGCGTCCTTTATGTGAAGGCAAACTTAGGCAGCAAAACAACCAGCAGGTTCCAAATGAATTCTCTCTGAAGATGGTTTGGTGAGACGACAATGGCACATCAACCGACGACTGAACAAAACCTAGTAGGACCAAAAAAAACACTGGTAACAAACGGAGCTCTCACGGTATTTCCTCTGCGCCTGGCCACCCCCCCCCCATGAAACAATGCTTTGAATTTCTAAAGGACATTTCTGACCTGGACAGCTGGCGTGTAGCAATGTCGGACTGGAAATGACTGATGTTGTTCAAGAGAGGCCGCAGAGGTGGATGCGAAACACATTCATGACAGAGACGCGGCCTTCTTTTCCCCACTCGGTGACAGTGGGCGTGGACGACGACAGCAGCGTCCGCTCCTTCCTGCAGTGGCGTTCCATAAGAGTTACTGTCTGGTCCTCCTCCACTGTCATGAATTTCTGTAAAGCTTTGAGCTCTTTCACCTGCTGCTGCCGTCTCCCCCATGGACCCCCCCCCCCCCCCCCCACCCACCCCCCAAACCCCCCCCCCCCCCCCCTTCC
>CAAKHB010006269.1:10773-33309 GCA_901007665.1 Aeoliscus strigatus | reverse complement strand
CTGATGCCAGGAAAATGGGAAGGTCAGCTGGATACTGAGAGATAACTATGTAAACAGAGTGGACACACACAATTTACAATTGGCATTCACACGGTGGAAGAGCTACAGAAAAGGATGGTCCAGCAGAGGGGGGGGGGCGATGTGGAGTCCGTGTAACAGGATGCTGGTTCCACTAGAACAGGATTACACGGGGGTGTGATTACATAATGACAAAAGACGAGCAGCCAAAAAGGAGAGGAAGGAGAGTGCAATGCGTCAACACCAAAGATGGTCGGGTAACCCTCCTCCAGTGAATCCTGTCTGACAGACGGACACACACACACACACACACAGACACACACACACACACACACACGAACTCCAGCCGCTTTTCGGGCTGTCACCATAACACCCAGCAAACACACACCCTGCTTCCCACTCCCCCGGTTTTCCACCGTCATCCGGTTGTTTTGTTTTGTTTCGGGGGTTTCTGCGTTCGTACCTGCTGCCCGGTGCCGCGGGAGGCCGGTGGAGCACAGGTGTGTGTCAGGGCGAAGCTGCGCACCACTGCAGTGCACCGACGAGACACACATCTCTCCCACGTACACAAACAAAAGAACCGGAAGAGGCACAAGTCGTTGTCTGGAGAGCACAGGAACCCCCGCCGTCTTCTCCTGTCCCCTCCGCTCCTCCGTCCGCCCGCTCGTCTGTGGACGACAGAAGCAATGTCAACGCTTCTGGTGTATTTTTCGTGAAATTCCCGAAGCTCCACCAAGAAATCCGTTCGACGCCAATGTCCCGTGTTAATACTACACTGTACATCCGGTTAAGCATTTCAAAATAAACGTCTCTAACGCCATAGTGTGTTCCAGTTATAGCGGATGCATGAGTTCGTAAGTCGCGATGACGTAATTTCCTGGTGAAAATGGAGTCGTTTGCGTGTGGTATCTACGTACTACACCATAACAGTTTCGATGTACAACATCTTGTATTATGATAATAAAATACTTCAAATTTAAAGACACATTTGTATGCTCATACATACAGGAAACCCTTTGCCTCACCAAGAATCAACGTGTGTAAACATAAACAATTTGCACCAGACTGACACAAAGCCCCACTCCCAAATATCATCAAATATTGATGATTTTACTTTGACTTGACTTCCTACCGGGATTTTTCCTACTTTTTCCATAGATTTTTTCATCTACAGTATATGGATATGTCTGTCTATCATGCCGATCTGTTTCCCCCCACAGCTTCCGTTGGTCTGCAGATGAACTCTTCCAGACTACATGACCCAACATGCACAGCAACAAGGAGGGTGGCAGTGATTGGCTGTTGCTGTGATCACCAACACCACCGATCACATCCTCTCCCATCCTCTCCCATCACATCTTCTACAAACCAACACAACAAACACCACAGCCGATACATATTTTTTTCTTTTCTCAACAGACAATCTTTTACACACCTGTAGATCAACAGGTGCGTATAGGAGAAGACTCAGGCTGACAAAATCACAAAAAAACCCCCAAAAAAATCCCGCACGCTGCTTGCCTCACTTGCAATGGAGAACTCTTTATTCACAACAGCAATGTTCAGAGAGAGAGAGAAATATGGAGCAGAAAGCTAGAGTCAGATGGCCGAGGCAAATAGGAACAGAGAAAGGGAGACGGTCAATAGAGATTTGGCAGGAATACTAAACAGACTAGGAAGAAGCGCAAGAGATTAGAGACTAGAGAAGATGGGAGATGTAATTTACTCCTATGGTGTAGAAAGATTTGGGGACAAGACAGAAAGATGGCTGATAAAGTACAGTCAGTCAGATGTAGACGGCAAAGGGAAATGGAGAAATTAGTTGAGGAACGAGACAATCAAGGAAACTCTGGAAAGGAGCAACAGGTTAGCAGGACTAAGGAGGGCCGAGTGTCTCAGGAAAAAGAGAGAGAAGAAAGAATATGTGAGGACAGCGTTTTACAGGGATCCTTTCAGGTGTGTTAAAGGGCTGTTTAACCAGGAAAAGGGAGGGCAGTTTAGAGGAGGGAGGTTCAGGAAGCAGCCAGGCCTGCAAAGGCTGCTTCGGCCCCAGGGCCAAATGGAATTATTATTATTATTATTATAATGGAAAAGGAGTCCTCAGACCTGAATCTGTTTCGAATGATCTCCCTCCCAAATGTAGAGGGGAAGATTTTCTTTAGTGTAGTCGCACGGAGACAAGCTAATTATTTCTGAAAGGAATAGCTTAGTAGATACTGCAGTGCAGGAGGCAGGAATACCAGGTTTCCTGGGGTGGGTAGAACACACGAGCATGATTTGGCATCAAATTCAGCAAGCCAAAGTCGAGAAAAGAGACTTGCATGTGATATTTTTGGACTTAGCGAATGCGTTTGGTTCAGTGCCACAATAGCCGTATTTGGGAGGCCTTTGACAGTTTTAGAGTGTAATTTAGTAAGATCTTATTTTCACAATATTAGACTATGTGTAAGTACAGCAGGATTTAGAACAGACTGGCAGAGACTAGAACTAGGCATTATGGCAGGGTGTGCGATCTCCCCATTAGTATTCACAATGGCAATGGAGGTAATTATTAGAGCTTCAAAGGTGGAGAGAGGCAGCAGGATGGGATGCGCCTGACACTGGTGATGACACCAATTCGGGCTTACATGGATGACATGACGTTGATAACTACAAGGGTACCGTGTCTGAAAAGAGTACTGGAAAGACTTAATAAAAACTTAAAGTGGGCCAGTATGAAGATTAAGCCTTCTAAGTCAATAAGTATCTCAGTAAGTAGAGGGAAATGAACTGATAGAAAGTTTGCAATAGATGAAGAGGAGATTCTGATAACTAGGGAAAAAACAAAGAGTAAAGAGTCTACGTAGGTGGTACAAGCCACACTTGCATGATAGGGAACAGCTAGATCAGTTTCAAACGGACGTCTCTGAACGACTGGATAAAATATATAGGTCAGAGCCTCCAGGGAAGTTGAAGCTGTGTTGTTGGTAGTTTGGATTATTTCCAAGGTTGTGGCCACTGTCTGTATATGAGGTTTCATTATCTGCTGTGGAAAAAAATGGAGAGATTAGTTAGCTTTTATATTAGGAAGTGGCTAGGTGTTCCTAGATGTTTAAGTACGGTGGCATCGTATGGGAAAGGCATACTTCAGCTCCAGTACATAGTTCAGTGGAGGAGTTTAAATGTGCTTAGGTAAGGACAGAGCTCCTGCTATAGGGTAGTACAGATGTGGTAGTTAGTACGGTGGTTCCATACCCAGTGAAAGGGAGGAAATGGAATCCAAGAATGGCAGTGCAGGAGGCTGAAGCAACGCTCAGGCATACAGAAACTGTATACATGGTGACATAACCAGGTTTTAAACAAAGCCTTGCTGCAGGAATTGAAGATATGTGGAGGAAGTCAAACGTAGGAGAGTTTAGGGCAAAGAGACTTGTAATCTAGTTTGTAGTACAGTACAGCCAGACCCAGCGTCTCTCCCTGGTCCCGGTCTCCCCCATTAGGGCTAATGGCACCAGATTCTGATGTACAAAAAATCTCTCGGCAAAGATGTCGCTGACACCCGGATTGGTATCATTCCTCCACATTCCTTCCTCACAACTTGTGAATCAGTCCACCAGAAGTCACACCAGTGTGACCCCTGCACTCTTCACCTCCTCTGCTATCTGCTCCTCAGCAAAGAACCCACTGATCAAGATGGCGCCCAGAGCCATCTATGAATGGTCACTTCCACTAAGTTCACTCGCTGGGCATCAAACCATACAGATGTCTGCTGACATAAGACAGACACCTCACAGCAAGAAGAGTCTTCCTCCCTTCCACAGTTTATGACTCCAAAGACCCAATCCTGAAACTCCCCCACTCTCCTCTTTGGGGCCCAAACTGAACTCCAGACCTTTTCATACATTCCTGAGCTGGATTCCATCGTTGTTACCTAACAAATGTATTAAACAAATTATGTGAACAAGTAATGTTATATACTTGTGTATGAGAACATTACTCGTTTACTACCAGGTTACTAGAGGTTAGGTTAGAATTATTAGTGTTTTGTTGTTTACTGTTCACCAGTGACGTACTCTAATGCCTTACTACAGACTTCAGAGTCACCTTTCTTTTTATCCTCGGAGCATTCATTTTTTCTTTTACCTGAGTTCTGTACCCTCACTCCTACAGAATCCTTCAAGTTTGTGCTGCACGTTCGTTCAACTTTGCCTTTGATTTTTCTCTTCGTAACCAAGTTGTGCCTCTTAGACGTAAGTATTAGTGCCTACAGTTAACCCGAGTTTTTACACTTTTATTTTGAAGACTACAACCATCAAGCTGCTTTCGTTGTGTCAAATCCTACTTTTCTTTTCATTTTCAGATTTTTAGATTCTTGTTCCAGGGGACCAAACATCTGGAGAACACAACGTTCTGTGACTGTTCTTTGTTTGTCTTGTGTTTTATGATTTTATTGCGTATTATTATGTGTGTTATTAATAGTTAATGGTCAATAAATACATATCTTTTAACTCCTTGTTGCCTGTTTCCTTGTGCGCAGAGACTCGACCCATTGAATCTACAAGATCCCCTCTGCTGCCCATGAACAATAACTGGGTTACTGCTACAAAGATACAAAGAAGATACATCAGTATATTTGTGGATCACATTCCTTCCTGTCAGGTTAGGTTTTGTCTGCAGTGACCCTAACACACGTGGGATGTGCGTAATCTTGTAATCTGTTCGGTCACTAAACCCCCCAGACACGAGCTGACAGCGACACCACAACCACCACCACAACCACCCACTCTGCCTTCGCGTCCGGGGCAGAGGTGGAGCCAGCAGCTCCAGCTCAGACCTCCCCGTCGTCCTCCCCGACATCCAGTCAGTCAATCCAGGGTACTTGTGGATGAGAACAGCGTTCATGGAGAGGACACGCACGTACGCATGTTGCGTACTGACGCTGATGTGCGCGGCCGTAGTGGTTGTGTGCGTCACGTTCCTGATGAGACGCAAGTGTCCGGATGGTGCTTTCTCTGGCGCAGCAGTGGCCGCAGACTCTGGCACATGTTCTGAGATTGGACGGTGAGTGGCACCTTTTCCCCCCACGTTGTTTGATGGATTCGAATAAAGTGACTTTTGTTTTGTTTTGTAAACGCCGTTACAAACTTTAATTGTTATGACAAAGACTGACAGTTTTGTGATTGTTGGTCTGATAGACCAACAACCTGCAGCAAACAAGGATGAAGCAGGTCTGTCATGTATAATAATAGAATATATCAGGATCATTCTCACATAATTTATGTAAAATGAAACGAAATACTGACACAGAGCTTAACTGAGCAGTATAATTCTCCTCCATCAAAGAGAAAATACCCACTGAACCTTCTGATATGTTCTCAGCACACGTCACTCACCAGTCTGACTTCGTAGTACGTCCTCAGGAGTGTGTGTTCCATCTTTTACCTTCCAGAGACATCCTTCGAAGAGGAGGGTCAGCAGTAGATGGGGCCATTGCGGCGCTGCTCTGCACCTCCCTGATGAACCCCCAGAGTATGGGCCTCGGAGGGGGGGTCGTCTTCACAGTGATGGACAGCGCCGGTAACGTGCATTCACTCACAGCTCTGAGGCAACACAGACACCAGCATCCTGAGAAAACATCCTCTTCTCATAGGTAACGTCAAAGTAATAAACTCCAGAGAATCTGTGCCGGCCAAGTTCAAACCGAACCTGCTGAAGTTCTGTCCTACAGACACCTTCAGCTTCACATCGAAAACTTTTCCAGGTGACAAAATCATCATCCTCAAAGACCTGCATGCGCTTTAATTTATTTGATAGTCTGGTCGACTTAAGAAACAAACTTTAAAACTGTGGACAAGAAAAGTGTATTCCGACAACGGCTTGAAAATAAACGAAAATGGAAGAAAATATCTCGATATTTGCTGCGTCTGTATGGACACGATAAAGTAGACATACATACAAACATACATCACTTGATGGATTTTCCTCCACCAGCTCCACAAACAGTTTTCTGTTGCTCCAAGCACCTTTCAGCTTCAAAAATGTAAACAGGCTGTAGAGTCTGATTGTATACATCATGCAGCTGTTCTTCTCCTGCCATGACCACACACACACACACACACACACACACACACACACACACAAAACAGTCTGAAACCAAACACTGATCACATTGCAAATGTCTGGAAGTGTCAAAGTGAACTGCTTTGCTATATAATACTAAATACATAAAGCAGCTGGAACACGAGTGTGATCATCATATTGATCATTGTCATTATTTGTAGTATTGTTGGATCTGTTCGATTTGGACACACTGATGCATAAATCTACCTATCACTCTGATTAGCAATTTGACTCTAGGTGATGGTGTGTGTTTGTGTGTGTGTGTTTGTGTGTGTGTGATTCATTTCATAATTTATTTTTAGTTTTTTTGTTGGAAATGTGGGAAAAAAAAGATGCTCAAACCAACCAAACTGTGTTTTTTGAAAAGGTTGGTGGATTAAATTGGAATGTCGACAAGAAAAAAGATTTTTGCCCGTGAAATACAAGTGAAAGCAGAACATCACCACAGTGATGTGTACCAACCTGTCCACCCTGATCCAGGAGCTCAGTGGATCGGCGTCCCGGGAGAAATTCGTGGATATGAGCACGCTCACAGACTTTATGGGAAACTGCCGTGGGCCGACCTCTTCCAGCCAACCATCCAGCTGGCCAGGGACGGATTCCCTGTTCCACAAATCCTGGGCAGATACATTCCATATATTGATTGGAATGAGACTCAGTCACTGCGGTACAACTACACACACACACACACACACACACACACACACACACACACACACACACAGTTTCATAAAGACACTGAACCCCAAATTTCCAGATACCACTTCTGTGAATCTGTGATCTGCGTGTGTATGTGTGTGTGTGTGTGTGTGTGTGTGTGCGTATATCTGGGCGCTTGTGCGTCACGTTCATGTTCATTCAGGAGCACGTTCTCAGATCAGAATGGGAAATTGCTGCAGGCCGGTGACATTGTCAAGTTTGAGAAACTCGCCGACACGTTGGAGACAATTGCAAATCTGGGAGCAGATGCTTTCTACACTGGACAAATAGCCAAGGATTTAATCCGAGACGTGCAGCAGGCAGGTATTGTCAGACGACGTCTTGTGACACAATAATGATCAACGATCCAGAATGGATTCAAAGTGAAATACTCCTTTACTCAGGGGGAACGCTCACACCTCAGGACCTGGCGTCATTTAGAGTCACTGAGACTGACGCGTGGGCAGTTTCTCTGGGAGAGTATCAGATGTACATACCTCCACCCCCTGCAGGGGGCATCACCCTCGGCTTCATCATGAGCATCATGAAAGGTTGTTTCTGCTGCAGACTCATCTCTCCGAGCTCTGCTGCTACTTCCTGTGTCCACCAAATCACGTGCTTCTGTCATCTGTGTTGTTGATTGGAATGAGACTGATTGTTGGTGTGACGATACGTAACTCACCGATGATTCTTTTGAACTGAACTTTTTTTTTTTACATTCCAGGGTTTGGCCTGAATCCAGCATCACTGACAGGTGAAAAAAAGACCCTGTTTTATCACCGCTATGTTGAAGCTTTAAAGTTTGCGAACGGATTAAAGAAGTACATCCGCGATCCTCAGTTCAGCTCAGACAGTGTAAGTGTTACGGAACGCTTCAGTGAACCACATAACCAGCATAATCAGCATCATTCAGGGTCATTCTTAACCACATAGCAACCTTTGTGTGTGAATCTGTGCAGATACATTCTGACTGGTTCATCTGTTATATACATGCCAGCACAGAGTCAGCAGTATAATGAAATGTGACAAGAGAAATCCAGCCAAAAGATACAGAGACTAGACCAATAATAATAAAAAAGAATACCAAAAAAATCAACTTAGTTTGATCAGAACTGGAACACAGGTTGACAGGGAAAAGAGTTTTAATTATCATGCTGATCATGCTATGTACATGCATCATGTTGGTTCAGGAAGTGGATGAAACGTTGCATTGAGTTTTCTTTTAACCTCCTAAGACCCTGAGTACAAATACGTGTGGACGTTACATTTCAGCACCATGATTTTTTTTTTTTTGTAAAGCCTCTTTGAATTTATTCAAAGTCATTCAATGTATTATTACTATTATTATTATTACTATTTTTGTACACATCCCAAACTGCAAGGGGGAGTAAATGCAGAAAAGCACTCCAAACAAAAGCGCACGTCTCAGGAGGTTAAAATGGTTTTATATTGGTAGGTTATACTGCCATTTTGGGAACAACTTCTTTCACATTCCACACATTTGACGCTTCACCACTATGAAGGTAGAATCAGGTCAGAATCTGAATCAGAAATACTTAATTAATCAAAGAGGAAAATTTGTGCAGCAGAAATATAAGATAGTAAGAAGTAAAATATAGTTCCAAGCTAAAAGGTAAAGGTAAAGGTAAAAGGTAAAAATATAATTAATACAAAATGCCCCTGAAAAGCACAAGAATCAACTGGAAAAAGAAAATTAAAATACACATCTGAGCTAAATAAATAGTAAATATTTATCTCCATAACTTGAGTTACACAAAAAGGATTGACATAAGTGAGTGAGGGTTTGGATCAGAGGATTTCTTCATCTGTATCATACACTGCTACTGCAACTACTTAGATGAAATGTGTCTCTAGTTGACAGGCAGATAAATGGAATGTGAAGCAAAGAAAAAAGAGCTGCAGCATTTCCACCTTTTTGGCGTTGTGTTGGTGTGACGTGTGTGATCTTTTCATCCTCCATAGTTGTTGCAGATGGCAAAGAAAGTCACCAGCGATCAGTTCGTCAACCACATCAGGAGTTTAATCAGCAGTGACAAGACTCACGACCTGCAGTTTTACAACGTCACCCCGTGCCTCGACAGCGTGGGCACCACACACGTGTCGGTGCTCGCCGAGGACGGTTCCGCCGCGTCTGTCACCAGCAGCATCAACCACATGTCAGTGTGACACTCTCACTAGCAAGTAGAGCAGAAGGATTCATTGATGACATTTGTCGTACACGTTTTTGTGTTTAATCATGCACCCCAAACAGATTTGGCTCTAAAGTCTTCTCTCCGAGCACTGGAGTCATCCTCAACAACCAGCTGGCCGACTTCTGTTCTGGCGCCAGCAGCCTCTCTTCTGGTAAGTTCAGTCCATTAAAGTGTGTTGTCGTAGGTGATAACTGGAACATAAGTCAATTGAGAATCTGAGCTTTTTAAGGATATTTGCATTTCTTCTCCAAAGATAACTCAGGCACTTAAACATACCGGGGCTATGCTGCCCTCTAGTGGCCAGGAGTGTACTGGTGCCAGCATCTTTGCAGAGATTCACCACTAGCGACAGAAACCACGCTGATGTTTTACTGTTTACTGAACAGAGTAAATAATCAGAGTGAGCACAATTAGTCAGACTTCATTTATATAACTCTTTTTATATGGGGAAATTCAGTGCAAAGTGTTCATAAACAAAAAAATTCCCAACCAACCCAACACAAATGATTAAAGACAATTAAAAAACAAGGAGCCAAGGAAACCCTGTGATGTGAAAGGAAAATCAGAGGGATAAAAAAATGAAAAGGTAATTATAGGTAATTAAATAAGGAACTATCAAAATACAAAAAAATAGAATACAATGAAACGAGATTTATTTTATTATAAGAGAATTAAGATTTTGGAAACATTAAAGAACATAGAAGAAACAGAATAGAAACACAGTGTGTGTCTGTCTGTGTGTCAGAACGGGAACGGGAGGGACGTGGGTTCACTGAGACCAGAACGGGAACGGGAGGGACGTGGGTTCACTGAGACCTGGACCAGGGACGTGGGTTCACTGAGACCTGGACCAGGGACGTGGGTTCACTGAGACCTGGACGGGAACGGGAGGGACGTGGGTTCACTGAGACCTGGACGGGAACGGGAGGGACGTGGGTTCACTGAGACCAGAACGGGAACGGGAGGGACGTGGGTTCACTGAGACCTGGACCAGGGACGTGGGTTCACTGAGACCTGGACCAGGGACGTGGGTTCACTGAGACCTGGACCAGGGACGTGGGTTCACTGAGACCTGGACCTTCCTGCAAACAGAAACTGCATCAGTTGGAATTTGTTAGAGGGAAAATGACTCATGTTTCAATAAACTTATAATAAATGGTGCAATAAACTTCTTTTCTGTTCTCTGTTTGTACAGACTCTCACTAACATATCATCTTTTAAAGTTTTGTGTGATGAAACACAATATTTTTTTTTTTCTGTTTGAAATTTTGTACCTTTGTTTTGCATGTGTTGCATGAAAGGTGCATACGAATACAATTTATTATTACTAATAAGAGTTTAGTTTGTCAGCAAACAATCCCCCCTGGTGACTACTTTGTGTCTTTGCCCCGTCACGTGGCGATGGGAGCTCGATGGGGGGGTGTGACTGTCACACTGCGCTCTGACTTGACAGAGGCTACGTTTAACAAATGCCACATTACCATGTCTGGCAGCAGGAGCTAAAGGTTTCCAGGAGTGGATCATGGGTAAAGGGCCTGATCCCATCACAACTCTACCGCTGTCACCTGGCAAATGAGTACAATCAGTACAAGTGCACCAGTGACCAATCATGTCAGTCGTCCACGCAGACAATCATAGATTGCTCTAATCTGTGGAAAAAAAGAAGAAATCCCCTGTGTGTGTGTGTGTGTGTGTTCTGATTCTGCTCACTGCAAAAAAGAACAACAGATTGACACATCACCACTCTGGTTCTACTCCTTCTCTTTATTGGCAGTCAGTGTTTGGTATGAGACAAATTCAGACAGGCTACAACAGGGAACAGAAAGACGTGGACGCTACATCCGAGTGGACAGTTTCTCCCTCTTTTAGATTCAACATTTAACAGGAAGGTGTACAGTCTGACTGGATGACCACATCAAATCACATGTCTGTTTCATCGTTTCATTGTAATCCCCTCGTCCCACATCCCCACCCTTTTGTTTTTTTTCAATTCAATGAACGGTCTCGGCTTACAGAGAGTCACTATGTTCAGTTTTACAGTCATTAGACACACCGGTAGAGTTACAGACAAAAGACAAAACTCCAAAACATTCAGACAAACAATTACAGCAATAAACACACATGTTACAGTTACAAAGACATAAAACTATCTGCTCTCTCTCCGCTGATGCACGTTTGCTGGTTTGAATCCCAACAATCACATCGCTCGTCATCGTATCTTAAAGAGGTTTTTGCGTTCAGCTTCTGCTTTCCTTAATATCTCTGGTTGAATTTACATTAAAAACAACAGACACGGCGAACACGCTGCACAGAGAAAGTACGGTGAAGTACGGAAAAGAAGAAAAGTGCCTCACAGTGCATCGCCGTGGTTTGGTCTGTCTATTCTAACCGGATAACAGTCATGGCTGTGTGTCGTGAGACGTCCAGAGCCACTCAAGTACAGCGTTGATAAATGTGGATGACAACATATTCGTCAAGACAAAGGCAGTAGGAAGTCTGGGATCTGTGTATGTTCAGCGGTCGATAGTAACAGTTGCACGGCTGGCGTCACAAACCCACTGAAACGCTGCGGTTCAGTCGTTACAAAGAGGTGAATATCAGCGTTTGGCCAAGTACAAAAACAATCAGCTCCCCATTGTTGAATATTACCTGTGGTCTTCTAAGATTGCTTTGTTTCCCAAAAAGTGCACAAAAATAGCCGGTGGAAACACAACAGAGCTGTGTTTTGTGTCCTCATTTACATCTACACAAGGGCTGTGTGTGTATTCACATGTAGACATTTGGAAAGGGGCGGAAAACGCAAAAGTCTTGACCTAGCAGTTTTGCCAGCGTCACGTGATGGGTCGTCGGCTGTATAGTCTGTTGAACTTGTGTCATAGCTTTTGTTGAGAGATTAACAGAGAACACACAATGTGGAGCTAGGCTCTGCCTGCCAGAGATAATCTCAGTCCTGGTGGAGAACCCAGAGGGACCCACTGTTTCCAAACTACTTCCACCACAGCTTTTCGCTGGGATGCTTCTCCTCCATCCAACCAACTGATCCAAATCTCCTCGGGATTGGTCCCTTAGCTGCCGCTATCGGACAGAGAGACAGAGACGGAGAGAGAAAGGGGGAGCGAGAGAGAAAGCACTGGTTCATTAACTCTTGTAGCCCCCCTCCAATGAAACCGCACCTTGTTCCCAAGAGCACCATCCACCAACACAGTAAGTCTGCCATTGCGACTGTCACTTCGCTGTCGTCTCGTGTGGGGCAACTCAGAGATGGGGAGGAATAGCCTGGTAGCCGTGACAGAGAATTTCACAATGTGGGTACGGGGTCTCCTTCATGCCTCGAAAGCGTGGCAGGGCTGTTGGTGTGGGGGTGGGAGGGCGAAGGAAGAAACGGAGTGCTGTGGATCAACCTCTCAGCCACAGTTGGAAGAGCCTCACAGGAAAAGACCTCATCACCTCTCGCAGTAGTGGAGGGTGAAGTCTGTGGAGAGACGCTTCTCCCCTAAGCCCCACGGCTCCAGCTCAAACTTGTTAGCCATGTCATCCACGTCGTCCCCGGCGTCTTCCTCCTCTTCTTCTTCCTCCTCATAGTGGCTGGGCTCCTCGATGGATGTCTCCAGGTGGTAGCTGTAGGGCTGGCCCTCCGTGTATTCATAGATGGTCGGTAGGCTGCTCTTCAGACTACAGCGGCGGCGCAGCGCGACGAGCAGCGGCTGAGGCATGGTGAAAATGTCCACGTTGTTTCCCAGGTCTATCCAGGCCAGGTTGGAGAAGAGTTTGGGGTCCTTCAGCATCTCTGTGAGATCTTTGAGTATCATTAAAGTGAGGCGGTTACCGTTCAGAGCCAGAGTGCTGAGTTTGGGCAGCGAGGCGAGAAGCGGAAGGAGCAGTCTCAGGTTGTCGTCTTGGAGTTCCGTGAAGCTGATGTCAACAGCCACCACGCTGTCTCTGTTCTTCTGGAGGTAGAAGGCAACTTGATGGACATCGCGGGTGGTCAGAGGAATTCCGGACAGGTCAACTGTGTCATTGGACAGCTTTTTCTGAAGGGTGGTCTTGAGACTGGGAAGAGGAAACAAACAGAAAGAAGAGACAGATTTCATAAACGTGACGTAAAACCACTTTGGATGATTGATAGTGATCTGTCAGGTGGTTCCTCTGCTGGCGACCTGGGAACTTGGGCCTGTTTTCATACAGTATATAAAGGAGGGAGCCAATGAGTCGGCCTAAAGCGGAAGGCTGACACACAAACTCCTGCATGGGGATTTACTCGCGTAAACAGAGGAGCCAAAACATCCGGACCGGCCAGCAGCTTGAGTCTGAAGCTCTGACGGCCGCGAGCACGTAGCTTCTTCCAGCACTCACAAACACACGCTGGTTTACTTCTATTGACAATTTGTTTTACGAGCAGATGATACTTGAGTACATTTCACTTTGTTCTTCTGCGGCTTTCTCTTGTCTTGGGAACAAATACACAGAAGAAAAGATTTGTTTCGATATTTTTTGCAAGAAGACGCACATTTGCAGTATTTTTATAAAGCTCAGGGTGGTCTGTGTCTGTGTGTGTGTGTGTGTGTGTGTGTGTGTGGTCTGAGCTCTTCAGTGTTTTCATGTGTATGTGTACCTGACTGATGTCCCAACAAGCTTTTAGCTAAAGGGAGCGCCATTTTCTCTGCGGGTCCTCTTGTACACATACTTTTTGATCATTAACTGAGAACAAAATCATTTTGGGCCAATCACATGGGTCAATCTGATGTGTAGGCGGGCTCAGAGCCATGTACAGAGTCTGTGGGCGGGGCTTATCAGGATGATGACAGTGGTTAAGTACACAGAAAAGATGGCTGCTGCTGATGAAGAGCGGTGGTTTGAATCGTCTTCGGCGTCAACAGGAAATGAGTTGGATGTTTCTGTCAAAGACCAACAGAGAATCGTTCCCTGACTGTCTCTCAATCCAACTCTTCCACTCTTTTCCAAAACAAACCCTGACATTAACTCGTTCTTCTGCTAACGTCACATTGTCGTTGCTCTGATTAGTCATAGTACTAGCCAATGCCATGCAGTGGTATTTTGATATGTACACGTTGGTGCCGCGCCTTGAGCTGAGGGGGTCTATTGCTCATTGCCAGAACCTACATCTTGGGGTTCTGTGCAATTTTTATCTGCCTCATCTGCTACTGCTGGAATATAACAAATATAACAAATATGACAAAAAAGGTAGAAAATAAAACTCCTGCAGTTTTACGGTGTCCACAGGAAATATACTGTCCACAGTATCAAGCTAATGTGAGACAGATTCTCAGAACACATGGAACAGAGAACATTTATGCATTTTTCTGTACTCACTCAGTCTGAATCTACCAGTGACCCCCCCAACCCCATCCACCCCCTTTCTCTCCTGATAATTCAGTATGTTTGACTGCAGCCGACCTGCTCAGACAGCCGTGGTCTCGTGTGCTGCTTTAATGTGTCATCTGGTCCTGTTAAAACACAGAGCTTTGGCTAATGGGCCTGACTGATCTCTGATTGAAAGGAGGTGAAGGGCTGGTGAGCAGGAATGCAAATACGAGACCATCTCATTAAACCAGGCTAAAAGGCATTTAATAAGATTTGGAGCAGCAAATCGATACATAAAGATCGCTGTCTGGGCTTTTGTGTCTTTATCACAGTCCTGTGAGTCTCTGGCACAAAGCTCAGCTTCAACACAGGCACTGAGGTCCAAACGGCCTCATTGTCTGAACTCAGCAAGCATGAAAAAGGGAAGTATGAGACATCTCTTTCATCCTTCCCCGAGACTCATGTGACACCAGAAAGCACAGAGGACACACCGAGCTAAAAACGCAGTGGACTTTTTGGAATCTACATGTCAGTCGTATGGACATATCAGAAAGCGTCTTTAGACAACAAATCAATCAATGACATTCACCGTCTGTGATGAAGCACTGCCACTGTGTCCCCACCACTTTCTGTCCGTCATTGATTTATTTTAATGAGGCAGCATCTGAATTCCAGCGAACCAAGAATCAGTTCATGCATTAACATAAATATTTATGGATGAGAGGTTACTTGAGGCAAAATTAGAATGAGGAAACAAACATGTTTTCAACTTTCTACAAAGGAGCCAACGTCTGTCAGTCATCTGCAAACAGATGACTCCACGTTGCCCCCCATCTTCTCCTTGGCTCAGCCCATCCTTCTCTTACGGCTCCACCGGCCTCCTCAACATGCTGTTAGTCCCAAACAGAACCGAACTCACACACCTCCATGATAACTGTTCTCTCCATACCCAACCTATCAGAGGTCAATGTTCAGGCCATGAACACACATAGCAGCCTCAATAGAACAGGACTAGACCACTCAACCTCTAGATACAGGCACAGGACACTGCAGGTCCCTGCAGGGATTGTGGTTGAACAAGGGGCCAGGCTGAGGAGGTCAGGAGGACTGTGGTCTGTACACGTGATGTCTCAGTTACACCTGATGTCCTGTCCATGTGCTATATAGAGTCACTGTGGTGCCCATATGATTGATGCCTTTTCTACAAACACTGATACAGATTTTTTTCATATCGGACCCCGGACACTGTCACACTGAACACTGAAGACGTTTACGCCATTGACGTGAGACAGACGTCACAATTCTGCACCGGAGGAGGTGGGACACGGCGAAATCGTACGTAAACAATAATGAAGCAAACACGGCAGACACCATCACTTGCTCATAATTCTGTACAACAACATCACAACTGGTACACACACACTAACACGTGTAGCATCCAAATGTACTTCTGTCAGCAGCGTGCTGCCAGCGACTTCAGTCACTTCAGGGCCGTAGACCGTTCTCACTGCAGTCTGACGGTGCTCGCATTTGAATGATCTCCGCCAAATTAAGGCCTGCAGCGTGACCGGAGCCTGAGTGGGCAGATAACAACAGCCATCACGTAAATCCTCTTCTCGCGCCACTGAAGCCAAAATGGAGAAGACAGCAATGATGACAGTCCAGTGTCATCAGAGCCTTTATGCATGTGTGTCTGTGCAGAATGGGAATCAGTGAGACACACACACACACACACACACACACACACAGCTGCACTGTCCTTCACGCTGCAGGACATCAGCCCCCAGTCTGTATCCATACTATCAGCTCCTGTCAGATTTCACCTTCAAGCTCTTTTTGTCTCTTGCAGGTTTAGTGTTTGAGATGTTTTATTTTTTTTATACCAACTTTTGAAACTACAGGTTTAAAATTCATAAATACAAGTCACACTACAACTTTGACCAAATAATTGCAACATGAGTTGTTTTTGTTGCTCAGGCTTTATTTTGAATTGTATCTTATTCTGCACTTTTTGTCAAATGTGGCCTCTTTACTACTTAGTGATGTTCAGGTAAAATACAGAGGTTTTAAACAGATTACAACAATGCCTGGGTGAGACTGAGCCCCTATCAGTCACAAATGTCAATTTTACGCTCACACGGGTGGTTACGGTCCGAGTTCCTCCAGATGGGTCCATGGGTCGCTGCTTCCAAAAGCTCACTGTCGAGTACTTTCATTCTTGGCAGAAAAAAGTCACATTATGTCAAGTGAATTCAGATGAAAATGATATATGTGATAGAGACATTAACGTCTCTCAGTCACAAATGTACGTGTGGTAATTGACCTCAGCATTCATTGACCTGCAGTCACTGAGGTGAGATTATAGCGTTTTTGCAGATGAACAAACATGAGTAGCTTTGTTTAGCATGAACACGGGAAGTAGAGGAAAACGACTGGCCTGGAGCCGCTGTAAGGCAATGAAGTGTGTCCGAGTGCCAGCGTGAAGTTCAGCGGCTAACATGGTAAATGTTTTTCTTTGAGCACATTGCGCTGCAGAAGCACGTTGCACGTAGCTTCCGTTCAGAGGTCACATCCTTCAAATGACGGCAAATCTGGAATTTGTACAACGCTGCAATCTGGCCCTCGGAGGATTTCCTATTTGTGTCACCATGTGCTCCAATGAAACCCAGTATTTTGGACGTGTGCTCCTTTGTAAAGAGACACATGAGCTCCTGTGATTCCACCTGTTCAATGGCGGATCACAGCTGCAGACCAAGGTTCTGACCAATCAGCTGTGAGCTGCTGACGGGTGCCCACGTGAACCGATGTAGCTGTGTGAGGTATAAAGACAGAACAGTAAGAGCCAGACCTACAATTTAACCCAGCAAAATAATGCTAAGGCTACATCAGAACCACTATCAGACATTGCAAAAACTTGAATTTTGAACTTGTCACATTTAAATTCATAAATGGACAAGAAGAAAGCATAAAATCAGTCTGGCTCAAAACAACTGGTATAGACTGGATTTTTTGTGTATGAAGACGAAAAAAGGCCCATTGGCTAAAAAGGTAGCAACAGCATCTGCACATTTTCAGAAATGCTGTCAGTATCACTAAAATCCTTTGCTTCTCCTGTTCTGGGCAGAATTATGTGAGCACAACATCCTGCTTGTGCAGCTCAACAGAGGATTGTCTGATGCTGCCAGATCTCTGTGAATATGTCACTGCTTTTCTCCCATTCAGCGTCGTTGGTGCATATTACTGACTCATAATAGACCTGTCTCATCTCACTCTGTTCACTTTGTCTCCATCCAGATTTCCATCTTCAGAAAGACAACGCATTATTTGCAATGTCTAGCCATCTGTGAAATAAGCAATTACCTGCAAAAAACTATGCTAAGCAACACGCAGCTAGTTATGCACAAGCTAATTTCATATTCATCTCTTGCAGACATCATAAGCAATTCACTTTTGTAAAGCATAATTAGAATTTCACATCAACTCCCAAGAAAGTCTTCCATCAAACAGATGGGAGAATATGTTGCTGTGAAGAGAGAGAGAGAGGCCCGTGGCTGTGAAAGAGCATCACACAGACTTGTGCACTTAAAAAATAGACATGATTGACAGCTGTGGTAACCATGGTGTTCCTGTCAGGTCAGCCCGTGGCCAGCTCTGTCCTAGTTCAATGTCAGCTCCAAAGATGGATATCTCTACAGCTCTACATGGAGCCGAGCGCCGCTCACTGATGTGCAGAGCTGCAGATTTATTACTGGCCGGGCGTCTGGACAGAGGAGCTTACCAGGCCTGGGATTTCCGTCTGGACATGCTCTGCCTCAGCCACTTTGAGTGCGGGGTCAGGTGGTAGATCAGCTGTCTGCAAATCTTATCCGAAGACTTAATGGTGTCTGCGTCCTGTGGGAGACAGTGGAAGGCAGGTTGATGACCCCTCGGTGGACAAACACAATGACATTATTTCACGTTTCACTTGCAGCGGACGTACGAGTCAGTAACTCAAAGTGACCTAATTTCTGAAACCGAGTCACAAAACAGTAGGTTGGAAAAAAACCAAGACAGCAAAGAAATTAGTTGTGTGTGTATGAGTCATTGAAATGAACACAAAGACACCATGGATTCTGAACTTGGGTTGGTCTGAGTCATACGACGTCGGGAACCTTCCACTCAGCAACTTCCTGTTGGAAAACGACTGAAATTGCAAGTGAAACACACATCAGTGAAGCAGCGTGGACTGTGTTCCATTCTCTGTGAAACACCCCTCTCGAGTTTCCTCTGTATGTGAAAACTCTCGGTCTGAATCTGCACCATCTCTCACAAGAACAGAAAAACATCATTAGTATTATTTGTGACGTCTTGAGCTCCTGAACGGAACACAATTTACCTGGCTGAAGAGAGACAATCTAATCACCTGGTGGAGGCTGGTGGAGAAAACACAGGAAGTACTGTGGACGATTTGATTCATCGCTGGTGTTAGACACCACCAGCGGATATCGAACTGTAGATTTGCAGAAATCATAGTTTCACAAAACAAAAAAATCAATTAATCATTACAACAATGTCACTTTTAGGATTAATACAGAACAGCGGTCGAATCCTTCATCAACGGTCAGATCAGGCGCTGATTCATTTTGAAAGTTTTAGTTTTGCTTGTGTGTATTTATATATCTACATGTTTGTCATTAGTGGAAGGCAATAACACCAGTACTCTCCTACCCTACGTCGTACTCTACGTCGTACCCTATACCGTGCCCTACGCCGTACCCTACGTCGTACTCTACGTCGTACCCTATACCGTGCCCTACGCCGTACCCTACATCGTACTCTACGTCGTACCCTACATGGTACCCTACGTCGTGCTCCATGTCGTGCCCTACATAGTACCCTACATCGTGCTCTATTCCTTCATCATAGCCTACACCAGGGGTGCCCACACCAGTCCTCGAGAGCTACCCATCCTGCAGGTTTTCCATGTCACCATGCTGTGTGAGGTGTGTAAGAGCAGGGTGACATGGAAAACCTGCAGGATGGGTAGCTCTCGAGGACTGGTGTGGGCACCCCTGGCCTACACCATACCCATGATGTCCCATATACTGTGGACTGGTGTGGCGCCAACACCTGTGGTTGAACTGCTTGTTTGCATCATTTGACTTTCCCAGCTCGGTCTTCATAGGATCACACCTGTGAGTACCTTGTGTAAATTACATTCATATCAACGAATCCTTTCCTCTGAGCACGTCTTAGAGAATGTGAGTTCGTCAGTTTGTCAGTTTGTCACAGAGCACAGATCCCACAGACATCTCCACTTGAATTCTGAGGAGCTCTGTTACATACAGAGCAGCTGCAGTCAGACTGGGTGCTGCTAGCCACATCATCCGACAGGGAGCCTCTCGTATAATCCATCTGTAGAGGTTTAAGTCGATAAAATCCTCCGATTTCATCGATCTTGAGAACTCATTACTTAACAAAGGAAAGCATCTGGGGAATATTTCCCAGAGAATGCTGAAGCTTGGGTTTAATTTATGCAGATACTGTGCTGGGCAGATTAATCTGACCTTCTTAGGACACTGCATCTCTCGAGCCAAACTGAGCAGCAGCTCATGTGAGATGGGGTCCACCAGATTGAGGAAGGCAGCGTTCTTGTACAGGATGTCGTTGAGGGAGGTGCCTTCGAGTCCCAGATCCTGTCGAAAACACAAAGAGTAACTGTGATCACAGGAGGGTGAAACAGTAGGAAATATGAGAAAAACTGAGCAGCTAGAAATGTCGTCCTAGAAATCATGCATGAATGATGAGAACTGTTCCTTCCCGTGTCAAAGGCAACGTGACGTGGGAAGATAAAAGAGGTGTTTTCTTTTAAATATTCATTAAATGAGACTAGAGGTTTTCATCTTCAGTCGGAGAGTGAAATCTGGGGGGGATGCTATAAATACACCTCCATGGAACAGACAGAACCACTGTGATGTGAAACCTTCTTCCAGCATCACAGTTACAAACACATAACCTGGAAATACAGACGTAGCTCCAGTCTCTGCGGGTCCGTCTGGACACCGACCGTTGGATCATCAACTGTGAACAGAATCAGTTTGGACCAATCACATGGGTCGATCTGATGGAGGCGGGCTCAGAGCCATGTACAGAGAGAGTGGGCGGGGCTTAACAGGATGACCACAGAGGTTATGTACACAACAAAGATGGCTGGAGCTGATGGAGAGCGCTGGTTTGAATAGTCTTTGGTGTCAACAGGAAATGAGTTGAAGCAACAAAGGATCGTTTCCATTCTATCGCCATCTCTCCATCACAGTCCTCCAGTCTTCTCCGAAACAAACTCTGACATGGACTTGTTTCTTTGATAATGTCACCTTGTTCGTTGCTCTGCTTGGTCTTAGCGCTATCCAATAGCATGCAGTGGTGTTGTGAAGGTATCCAGAACCTCCATCTTTCTACATGTGGCTCTTGTTCTTAAGGCTAAGGAACACCTGCTCCGTAATCAATTCAAGCTCCAGCTCAGTCAGAATATGAACACAAGAAGTGACGTGTGAGATCTAATCAAAGCAAGTCGGTGATGTCAGATGACCTTTTGAGCCTGATGAGCCAGACAACGAGGGATACGTTCCTGCTTCTGGAACTGTGCAATCAGCCGCCATCAACTCCTCTGTCGGAGGGGGTCGTAATGAGGCAGCGTACAATGCCGAGCACTTGTATGCTCTGTGTACCTCATAAGAGGAGCGAGCCTGTGGGACACACTGGGGTCCGTTCCAGAAAGCAGGTTTGGTGAAAACCCTGAGTTTATTCTATCTGAAAAGAGGAAAACTGCAGAATATGAACATATGAAACCTTAAAGTTTCTTCATTTCACAATCAACTGGAAAAGCACTCAGAGAGCACAGACCTCAGAGCACAGCCAACCAGCTCATTTCTACCCAATATTATAGTGCTACATTACTTTTATCTACACTAATAAATCTGATCGTCAAATGACCTGGATGTCATTAATAGTCAAAAAAATATTTAAGAATCATTAGAAACCTTGTTGCACAAATCCTGCACTCTAAGCACTATTTTTGTTTGTTTTCTTTGAATAGTAAAACCAAAACAGACCTCCGTCCCTGGGTGGGCTCCAACCCCCGACCTTTGTGTTAACAGACAGACCCACTAACCACTGGGCCACACAGACAGTCCACTGCTGCTATTGTGGAGTTCTAGACACAGATGATGAAAATGAGGAAGAATCCTTCAACAGATTCCTGGATCCAGAAGGTTCTAGAACACCACCAACATTGAATCATCTGGTCCATTATCCACGTTTCCTGACACTTTCCTTAAAATCCGTTCATAACATTTCGGACTTCAGACAAACGAAGCAGAAACATTAAGTCCTTGGCAGAGGTAACAAACCAAACATGCTCTCTGGAACAAACCCCAGAACACCAGCAGACATCAGCCATGACGGTTCGAGAGGCAACAGCTTCCCATCACCGGCTTCTCTGACGGGGGTCAACCTGAGGTGGGCGGGGCCTTTGTACGGTGGAAAAATAGATCTCCCTTTAAACACCATCGGCTGTCATCAGCTCAGCGTGAAGCCACGAATCCCAAATCTGTGGCAAAGCTCAGATCTTTTCATATCTGCTGCCGAGCTCAGTGTTGGAAACCAAACTCCGATAATGAGAGAACCTGAGACGGCGGACTGCTTGCAACACCGAGACTGCAGGTAATAGCATTATTCCATAAAAGAGCTGCTCATTTAGAGGAAGTGAGCCCATGTCCCTGGTGGCGCGGCTGTCACGGAGCTTCAGCTGCTCAGTTTATCTCCTCGGCTTGATTAAGGAGGTTCCACTCTCTCCTGTGTCAGGGCTTCACGGTAATTAACGCTCAGGTGGCCGACAGAGGGAAGACGGGGCAGAGTCAGAGGGCGAGCAAACAAACGAGACGACAAGACACTGCTGTCACATCTCCAATGCACCTACATCCTCTGGTCACATATTCTGACGCTCCGGATCCCACGGGAAGTGAGAAACACCCTGGTGACTGCATCGCCACGGAAAGAGATGTCTAGTTTAGAACTAGAGGATGGTTTCTGGAGGTTTTCATACACAAGAGAATTTTAAGTCAAGATCACCTCGGTCACGAGCGAACAAACGAGACGACAAGAAGCTGCTGTCGCATCTTCAACGCGCCGTCATCCTCACAGAGTC